>CABFVX010004797.1:23317-59760 GCA_902151425.1 Timema shepardi
TATATATATATATATATATATATATATATAGTTTTATAGGATGTGATGGTTGATTTTGTTAAGATTCAGGATTTATTTATTAATGGTTATGGATAAATATATATAAATTTTATTCCAAAAACATACACTTAGGGAACACATCAGTAGGATGTATCTAATACAGTTAATATAAGTGGTAAAATACTTAAGACATTAATCAAAGCAATCATCCAAGGACTTTGCAAATATTTCATTTGTACACACTGTTTGGATTATTGACTTTCAGATATATTGAGTTGATTTGGACTGAAAAGACCAACAAATCCTTGTCGCATAAGAATTAAAGATAGTGGAGCATACCAAAGAAATATCCTCCTTGTTCGTACACGGAGGACGCCACTTTGGCTGGTTTGTGTGCGACCTGTGAGTACAAGATTTTCAGCACAACCCTTTCGTTGATAATGAACAATCACATAAATACTGTCTTCGTTGTTTTTATACAGTATTCAAACTAATAGAAATAAAAGTGTCTATAAATCCCTTAAAAATTTGATAAAAGCATTAACTATTTAGCAAAAAGTGTTTATTTACCTAATTTAATTACTTCAGAAGTAAACCCTCATAAATAAAAATCACCAAATCAATATTTACCAGTGTGAAAATATGCCATTAATAGCCATATGTATTTGATCCCAGTTTGCTGAGTTCTCATACTTGCATTGCCGTCCTCCACAAAAGAAAGAACATTGAATGCGGTTTGGTGTCGCCCGCCTCAATTTTTCTGAAAGCTTGGTGTAGTTGCCTTCAGGCGCTTCTAAAGTTGACATTTTTGACTCCGTGACTTATAATAACGTTCCAGCTTCTGAAGAACTAGTCATTCTGAAAAACACAGGGAATATAATTTAATTTCCTCTTAATGATTCTATAAACTGTGTAGGCCTGGTTTGTGTCTGTGCTAGGTTTAAGATAGTTACACAGAGGATGCTGGAAGCCGCACGTGACCCTCCTGGTACACCTTGATCAAGATAGCTTGAGCAACGTTTACAGATGCAAATAAAGAGATCCTCTCACACAGCAAAATACGTATAGCAATGCTTATAAAATCTATGCTTTAAAATAGTGCAACTAATTCACAAATTTCATGGTTTAAGAAAATAATCTAATACGATTAAAATAGCTCCAATGAACACTGTTTATAAAAGTAAAGTATGATAAATAATAAAACTGCATACCAATGTCCGTTCTAAATCTAATTAATCTAGTAAATTCATGCTACACTATGGCAGGATATAGGCAGTAAAGTGATAAAGCAAACTCTAGTAAATGTGTAGGATTAAGTAAGATTTTTATATAGTGGAATATAAAGTTCTGCTCTATAAACCACACATAACTAAAGAAAACTCTCACCATTATGATTCAGAAACTACTCACCAGAATGAAAAGAACATATTTGTTTAAATAGAAACGTTAGAATACAACAAACTATGTTGTATTAAGTATCACAAGAATCAATGCAAAGTTAATATTAATGGTAAAAATCGCTCTCTACATTTATGACCCCAATATGTTTGTTATAGAAACATATGTAATTCTGATAAAGATACAGTTTAAGAGGCCGGTCAACACTTGTTTAGCCATCAAAACATGGTAATACTAAATAAGAGATTGTGACAAAACCGTTCTATGGATTTGAAATCGTTTTCACCAATGAAAAGGTATTTATATTATCTATAAAGAAGACTCTATTAAACATTTACTAGTCATACTAATTAAATTATACAATGAAAACTATCACATTTTCTGCCTCACACTATTTTGCTTATAATGACCTCATTAAGTGATATATTCAAAATCTAATTTTGCTATATAAAGGAGAACTATTTTTACTTCAATTTTCTTGGATTAGAATTTTTATTTATTGTTCTATTAGTTTTTTATATTTAAAAAAATGAATAATTACTTTAATTATATTAATATGGATGTAAGTATTAATGTTGTAAAAAGAAGAAAACACAAGGCTAGATAATAGTTTTCTCCTGATTTTAGTTATTTTTTTTTATAATTTATTAGTTTAATACTGAGCTTTAAAACATTATTTTAAGAATTAAAATTTTAAACAGTTTGGTTGCCGTAGTGTAACGCTGTTTGTTGTCAAACAAGGAACTACGTGTACCTGCTGGCAACTGTCCACGGTCTTTCATCTACAGCGTTGCCACGATCGTTTTCAAAGAGAAGAAGAGAGAAATCATTTCTTCCAACATTTTGAAACTTTAAAATTGTGTTTCAAATGTTTTAAATCAAACATAGGAATTAATGTATCTGCCTGAGTGTGGTTGGCGTTCAATCTGAACCACCGGTACATTTTAAATTAAAAATGTTATCATTACTGTAAAGTGTTTTTCCGAAGTATTTATTTGAATTATTAACTTTCTTCTATGCACCATGTCTTAGCACATGTTCGGGATATCCACAAGAACATCACAAACGTGAAATTAAATTACTTTTTATTGAAAGAATAAGAAACAAAAGCTAACTTCGTTTAAGTGCACCACGAAAGAAGCGGCGTAAAATTATTTTAGAATATTTAAAGAGAAGTTAAGTTAAAATACTACTTAAGAATATTTAAAAAATAAGCTAAGTTAAAATATTATTTTTGGACACAATATATTGTCATTACTTTGTTTTGGCAGTGAGGTTTATTATAGCTAATTTATAAAAATTATTAGACCTAATTGTAAAATTCCCACACCGGACGTCACGTGGCCTAGAATCTTAGGCTTACTTTGACTATATTTTCGGTTACGAAGAGATCAAGGTTCAAATCCCAGCGCACTATGGATAGTTTTATTTGTAAATATTTATCACCCTTTCTCCAAGCAGATGCTGGTACATTTCCTTTGGAACTTTACCTCCACTCCATTGTGTTATTAAATTAAGTATTTAGTAACAAGGGTAGTCTATATGGATGGTCGAGTAGTTTAAGGCGTTTGACTCGCAACAAATGGGCTGTTCTTAACTGAGCTTGAACTTCTAATCCCAACTGGGTGAATTGGATACATCTTACTGATAAAAAATTAAACAACCACTGTATTAAACGCACTTATTTGAAAAAGTTTTCATAATTAGCGCGGTCCGGATTTTGATGACCCAAAAAGTCTAAAAAATAATCTATATAATCACATTAAAAATGCCCAAAAATTAATTTAAATTTACAAAAAAAAAGACCAAAAAGACAATGAAAAATTAATTAGCACGAGACTAAATCAAACACCTACTTGCCAAGCGGAAACTAAAATGTTTGCAGCGCAAAACCACAATAATTACACTTGCATTTTGCTAAACAGTTAACCTTGATTTACAAACTCTAGCTACCGCTTCCACTGATGTCCAGCCATGTAAGTAGAGAAGGTATAGATTCATTTGAAATTTATATTTATTATCTTCTCATTCCAACAGTTGTATGAGGAATAATAAAATGTTTGGTTAGTCCGTTTACAAAACTTATTAATATTCAACATAACCGTTTAAATATTACCAAAAGATTAATTAAAGTATGTAAAAATGACCTATAAATTAGACATCTCTTCAATCAGGGAATGACAATAGTTTATTTTAGCACCGCGTCTTACTACTCATCCGGGTTATACGCTTATGTACTAATTATGCTAATGGGTTAAGGATGAGGAAGGTTGAATTTAAGGGAATTGTTAGTGGAGAGTAGGAAACAATTTAGGAAAAAACATCCTCAGTACACACGACCGGGATCAAACCACGATCTCCCTGTCATCGGCAGTCTCATCGTACAAATGAGTATTGTCTGTGATGTAAAAAAATAAATAATAATAATCAAATAAATATCATACCAAAGATTATTCTTTATATAAAGGAGAGTAATAAAGAACATAGGGAGGAAAAGTTATTTGGAAATCAAGGCTCCCAGATAATGGGACAAGGTGGGTTCATTAGAATAACTCCAGGTGGGGTATTAAGACCTTAAAAATAAATTTTCAAGGGTTTTTACATTTGTAACTGAGAGGGTTATTTTAATTAATATTGTCTTTTTTTCTAAATAGTTCATACAAATATATTGTATTTACTTTTTTCTAGATAATCTAATGACATATTTCACCTTGTAGCCTTTAGGATAAAGTTGAGACATTGTACTACTGGAAATCTGTATTTTCATAAGGATCAAATGTATTTTTATCAAAAATACAACTGCATGAATAATTTGGAATAGTTTCTCACATAATAAACCAATTTCTACTATTTACGAGTGTGGTATAACCACAATTTAAACCTTTATATCCTCTGTGCTAATATAAGCGAGCGTATCTTATTAATTCTTAAATGTATATTTTCAAAATAACTAGAGCAAGGGACCATTTTTTATGTGTATTTTTTGAAACTGAATAAAGCAAATCTATTTTTTGAAATAATTTTGTTTCGGTTAGACTTAGGTCGTTCGTGTGGTTTTTTAGTTACAATATTATAATTTTAAAATAATTATGATTTACTAAAGGCTTACTATGTATCTATAATGCCTAGATTGGTTAAGGTTGGATAAAATACGTTGAGTTTTTTTCGCGTTTTTTCTTTAAACGCTTGTTCCTAGCCCTGAGAAAGAAAAATAGATTTTTATTTTTCCTGAAAATACTATTTTTATACTGAGTTTTGTTAAAATTGGAGGACATTAACTCCTTATTTAAGTATTTGTATACTATTGTAAACTTGTTTACAGATAATCATTGCGACTCGTAGTTTGTGCCAGGGCTAGCAAAGCTTGAAATTTGACAAAGATATTAGTAACAAACCAGAGCCCCTAACAAAAATATTTTATGCAAAGTTCCTTTCAGTTTATGCCAGAGAGACCGAGTATATAATAATTACTCTATTAAGGGAGGGATGAGGAAAGAAGCATTTTAGAGATAATCAACCCGCATTTGCCTTCAAGATGAGTGGGACAACATATAGGGACAAGACAGCTTCAGTAGACCCGACTGGGGTTTGAACCCCAATCTCCCCGTCGTCATAAGGCCCGTTTAACACGAGAGTGACGCCTTAAATAATTTGTCTACTAAAGCGGGTGAGACTGATAATTGCGTGATAACTTTGACCGGTTTTTTTATCACGTCTGAAGATGATAAAAATAGTTATATATTCTATGAAATTTTATTATTTCTCGCTACAAAATTGTGGGCCAAAATAAGATCAAAACTCAAAAAACATTTGTATCTTATTGGGTGTTTATGAGTGTTCAAAACTTGGTCAGTTTCCATTAAATTAGTTTCTTACACGTAAAAACTTCAATACGAGTTTTGACCGAAATGTCAGCTCTGGCCACCTCACACTTTGCATTACTAGCACTACCCATAAGAATTAATAAAATAACAAATATTTTATTTTTTAAGAAGTAGTTAAAAAGATAAAAGGTGATAAAATGAGCACACGTGTCATTAAATAATTAATTTGATTTCTATTTTATAGGCGAATATCTAAAAATTCAATAGTTTTATGCACAATCGTGTATTATTATTAGCACCGCGTCTTACTACCCGTTCGGGTTATACGCACTTAAGCTAATGTGTAATGGTAGGTTGATTGTGAGATGAAATGGAGGACCTACAGTTTAACGTGGAATCCGAACCACGGTGGAGGCCTGGCATTCCCCACATCACAATCGTGTAGCATTTGTGTGTTTTCTCATACTGAAAGCATTAGGTATCTTGACAGGGGAACTCACATTTCGAATTCGTGGCTAAAGAAAACTGAATTCTAATATTGTGTATTTTTCTCATCTACTAACAATAGCTAGCGTGGATGATTGGTTTGTATTTTAAATTTGTTCCCCGTGGGATGTAAAGCTGCTAATGAGCAACCAGATTTATAATTAATAGTGAATCACATAAAATTCGTTCCTTTAAGTTAAAGCTACAGTTGACACGTTTATTAAAAAAATTAGTTTTACACAGTATTTAATAAAGTTTTGATTTGTTTTTACTTTCAGGGCTACCACTATTTTTTTAACCAGAAAATTCTTTATTTTTTCCACGTTTTATAAAGGGAATTCTCATTTTATCGGACACTTAATGAGAGTATATAGAAATAAAACATTATTCTTTATAAAATTGATTAGTGAGGTAATGAAATTTGTGTTTAGAACAGAGTGATTTGATTTTGATGTAGAAATATATGCAGTCACTCACAATCACTATTTTTCAGGAATAAAAGCGCTATAGAAGGGAAAGGGTGTGGAAGGAGAAAAATACGAGTTATTCAGTTAACCTTTTTTTACTATACAAAAGCTCACTACATAAATATTTCAATTAAATGTTACTAACATTCCATTATTTTTAAGTTGTTCCTGAATTTCTCTCTTTTCCTGGCTCTCCAAGAGTGTGTAAGTAATAACTTTTTGGTAATTCTATAAATTTCTTGTATACTTTAGTTTATCCATTAATTACTCTTATTTTAGCACGACGTCTTACTGCCTTTTCAGGTTATACGCTTATTTCCTGTTGAAACAGTTGATAGCTTTCATATTGGCGTAATCCAAGATTTGATAAAGACATACTCCCTGGCCTAAACTTCAAATTTAGAATCCCACTATAGTATTTGTAAACTATTTTGAATTAAGCCAATATATGTTTTAAGATGACATTCTGATGGAGCGATTGTGTAAAGATAGAAAAATGACACACGAACGGGGATTTGAGCCCTGGTCATTCATCTCTACTCGCCAACTGTTGTACCTATTGGATTATCAGGGATCTCTTTGTCAGTTCAATCACCCACATAAACCTCCAAGCGTACTAGTGTAGATAAATACCAACAATAATTATTGTTACAAGGTAACTCTTATTCAATGAATAATCGTATATTTCCTTTGTATAATTTATTTTGATTGCTTTAGCATTTAAATAATATTACCAATGTATAGTAAGTGTTAATAATATTACCACCGCGTCTTACTACCCGTTCGGGTTATACTCTTTAAGTACTAATTACGCTAATGGATTAGGAATAGGGAAGGTTGAATTAGAGGAAGTGAACCCGCATTTACGTGGAGGGAGAGTGGAAAACCATTTAGGAAAAACCACCCCCTGTTCACCCGACCGAGATTCGAACCTCGATCTCCCCATCCTCAGTAGTAGAGCTCAACACGACTAGCGCGTTAGCCAACTACTCCACCGAGGCGGGTATAGTAAGTGTTGCTTTTAATCGTGTGTTGGGAGTAATATTTAAGCAATGTCAATTTTTTTATTATTATTATTATTATTATTATTATTATTATTATTTATCCAATGAAATGTTGTTTTAAAATAACTCACCATTTAACTATTATTTCATGTTTTTAATGTAATAATGTATAGATACAAATACAAGTATTTATTATTCAATTAATTTTGTAATTTAATGTGTATTCTCAGTTCTGGCATGATACAGTTTCTACTTCCCATTTAAATGCATTAATAGGGTAGGGAATAGTAAAGTAAATTTTAGAAAAATGTAACCACATTTGTGTGAAGATAAAGTGGAAAACCTTATAAAACACTCTTTGTGGGCATACACCCAGCCGGTATTTGAAGCCCAACCTCCCCATCACTGGCAAACTAGACTATACCCCAACTTTATTACGAATGGACATATTATGTAAGAGCCTGAAAACTTCAAATTTGTGTATGCTATGGCCAGGATGAATTTCAATGAAAGCCCAAGCCAGTTGACAAATGCATTGCCTTCTATTTGGGACAATCTTAGCTTATTGCCCCTAACAGCCCTTGTCAAGGCTTTGTACAAGTTTTGGACCCTGACTCCTTTCAATACGAAGGTGATAGCTACCTGAGATAAAGGTTGCAGAGGATTAGCGCTTTGTTTGCCAACTCAGGCCCACTCTTTGGAAGGGTGAGGGGTAGAGGTGGGCTCTAAAGTACCTACAACTCTGGCAACACTGTCGATTTGACTGAGCCACCGAGACAAAGTAAAACGCAATTGCTTTCTTCTGCTAACGTTCATTGGGGGTTGGCGCTGACGCGACTCTTCACTTCCAACGACCATTGACTGGGCCCTTAAATAGATCTAAATAACTTACCAACGGCAAAATAACAGCCAAGACAATCACACTTATCATGTAAGTACAAACAAACCTACATCAAGCAAACCAAAAAAGATTTTTGACTCATTCTAAAGCAAAATACATGTTTTTAAATATAAAACAAAATATCTCATGGTTAGAAACAAAAGTATGCCACAGTAGGCCTATACCTACGTTGACCATTTAACTAAGATAATATAATAATAAACTAGGATTATAAAATTGATTAATTAATGTATCAAAGGAGCTAGGCCGCAAGTGGTTGTCTGGGCAGTTTGATTCATTTCCCATATTAAAGGGGCCTGTAAACGAGGCCTTTAATTAAATATAAATTATAATACACCACTAGCTATCAACTCGATAACATATTTGACTCATGACTAATTCAACAATTAAATGACAACCTAGCTTAATCGAACAAATAAGAAATATATTAATTTACTTATTTTTAATAAATGTATAATATCCCTCGCTTCTTTTCATCGAAGTGTATTAGCAATGTTATTATTATTGTTTATTGACATGGGTGTATTTTGTCGAATTTTATTATAAAACTCACCTTGAGTATATATATTTATAGCATCGCACCTTAATACTCATTCGGGTTATGCGCTTATGTACTAATTACGCTGATGGTTTTAGGGATGAGGAATATTATATTTATAGGAAATGTACCCACACTTGCATGGAAGTATAGTGGAAAACCATTTAGGAAAAAACACCCTCGGTACACTTGACCGAGATTCTAACCTCGATCTCCCCGTCTAGTCTACAAATATATATATTGATTTACGATAAATATATAAGCATTTGCTATTTTGAGCTATGATATTTAACGTTATTATCATTAATTAATTTACAGGAATGATGTGATACTTCTTGGCCTGCTGTTGAGGGGGGACTTAGCACTCAGCCTGTAATTATTTGTGATAGGGAAAGTTCCATTCACTTTTGACTTACAGACCAATCGTATGACACAAGGCTCTAGTGTTGTTGAATCTACCTCATGTGAACGGAGATCTGTTCGGCCTATGAGTGGTATCACGTGACGTTAGTTAGCATGTAAGCATTTCTTGATAAAACCTACTTTGAATCAATTCCAAAGTAAATATGCTGTACCGGTTCTGGCATATCAACTGGCAAATGGTGACCTGGTGGTCTAAGGGTAAGGTGTCAGACTTCTATGCTGGCGGCCGGGGTTCAATCCTCGGTCCCGGCACAGATTTATCAAGATTACCAAACCCCTTCTTCACCTCTGACAAGAAATTTTGTGAATGTGGGGAATGCCTGGCCTCCAACGTGGTTCGGATTCCATGTTAAACTGTAGGTCCTTCATTTCATCTCACAATCACCCTCCCATTACACATTAGCGTAAGTGCGTATAACCCGAACGGGTAGTAAAGACGCAGTGCTAATAATAATAATAATAATAATAATAGTAACTGGCAAATACATTGATACAGGCACATCGTCTGGGAGAGACTCCAATTCTGGCGCATCGATTAGGAGGCAGTGGGCTAGGAGTGATACATTGGGCCACGTGTCACAGGGGGGTAAGCTATAGGCATAGCTATGCTACGGGTAATCTACCTACCTTAGTAAAATTAAAATAAATTTTGACATAGGAAGTCTAAAAGCGTATAAGTGCCGTTTGTATAAGCACGATGCTTTATAGAAGTTGGTTTATTTTTTATTCCATAGTTGAATAAAATTCTTGAACATATTAATTTCCGTTCTCCTAGTAGTTTGTACTGAGCCAAGTGTAATAAGCATATTTCCTGCCTAGAAGATTGTGTCCAAGCGTGGAAGATGCAAGTCAATATTATATTCTTCCCCATTCTCAGAGAATGCTGAGAGGATATCTGTCTCTCAGGGGTAATTAATGTATTGGCGTGGTACTGATATGAATCAACTCATGTTTGACAACACTAAATTTTGCTGATGAACTTTTACAACGCCCAGACTCCTGAACATAGAGGGTGCACGTGCGATAATGGTAGGGGGTCTTTTATCAGATTAATGATTATATTATCAAAATATGATCGAAGGTATTATGCTACATAACATCATGTTCCCTGAACGTGTTTTATGTTCTACCCGTACGTACAGAAAAATTCCCCTAGGGCACATTCTAAAGCGTGTGTTCTTTCTGCCCACGCTTATTTTATTAAAACCATGGTGAGTGGCGGCCTGTGTATAGGCACTGTGGAACTGCAGCACCCCCTATTTCCACTTGATATTATCGATAACATTTAATATAATGAGTCCTTTTTTCTTTAATTCTTGTTTTATTTTTGTAGTACAATATATATTCCTTAAGCTTAATGTCAGTACTTCAGTAGTCTTCCCCCAGTTTATGAAAAATATACAAAAATCTTTGTATGGGACTGTGCGCTTCACAGTGCCAGCAACGTGGTGTGTGTCTGTTGTTTACATGTTCACATAGGAAGGGGTGGGGAGGAAGACGGGACTACCAGGTAGAGAGCACTGTTTCTCTCTCAGTGCCGTCTCTGGCGTGATGGTGGGAGAAAGTTGTTGTTTTTTTACTCAGCTTAGGTTGTGCTTAAAAACCATGTACTATATTCTGGAATGTGATAAAGTGTACAAGAGTGTAGAATTAGATTACTATTCTGCTTCCAGCTATTCAATTTGATTATCTTTTTTTTTTCGATTCTTTTATTTAACAGGCAGACTAAATGCTCTTGCAGTACTTTCAACGGAGAAAATTTTTCTCAATTGTCATCCAGAGATCAAGAAGAAAATTATTGAACTTTTTGCGCAAATTAAAACAAGAAGAATGGATTTCATTATTAAATGAATAGATCAAACTTGAACTGTAACAATTTAAGTTAAAGTAAGTAAAAAAGTCTTTTTTTGTTAAGATTGTATCAAGTTACTGAATAAATTTTCTTTTTTATACATGTTTTTTTTCCCTTTTACACAATTTTAAAACAAAGGCTAAAAAACTTCTGGAACAGCACTCCCACTAATTTTAGCTACGAGCCGCCACTGATCATGGTAGTTTAAAGTAATTAGGTTGGGAGGTACTCACTATTGTCAGTGTTTTACATCTCAACAATCCGCGTGCTGGCCTGACCTGGGCCCCTAATTTTGAAACTTGCGTGTAGCAATTCGCTAGAGTATTTCTCTCATCTCGCACACAATCTCATAAACCCCTAATTTTGAAACGTGTGCGCTGCGAAACCTGACGTCACAAGATCGAATAGCAAGCGGATTTTACTCGCCAACTTCACACCGTGCGAGACAGGCCCTGTTTGTCGAGGAGAGCATAACATAACAAAATGGATGCATCTTTCTGAGAGTGATTTTGTTAAAATAAACCTACCAGTGTTCAAAATAGGTTTACATAAGAAAAACATATGATTGCTTTGTACACTTTATTCATTCCTTCAATAAACATATGTGTTTGTGTGAAAATATAATTACATATATAAATTTCTCAAACCTTAACTAGCTGGTTTGGCTGAGTCGATAGCGTGACGTTCTCATAGTCTAAAGTTCACCTCTTCAAATTCTATAGTTTCTATTTTTTTTTAATTTATCATAATTTAAATTTTTAATTATTGTATTAGAACGCATATAATTTGTTTTAAATAGTTTTTATGTAAGTATACAAGGTGTTTGAGCCTACGTAGACAACCATAATATTCTTCTTTAAATATAATTTAACAAGGTAGTAAATTAAAAACAGTACATTAATTTTAAAATTTTGTATGGGTTTTATGACATAAAAATGTACACATTTAAAAATAAGGCTAAGCAAGCTAATTATTATTATTCGCATAGTAAAAACATTTAGGGCATATTTTTGTTTTAAAATTAGTTGCGAAAATAAAATAATATTTTACTGAATTATAATTATTAACAAGTGATTTAAATTCAAACAAAAATTTAAAATAATCAATTCGGGGAGAGATCGATTTCGTCAACATTTGAGTTTCAAACAAGCACGCTACCAAGTGAGCTAAAGTGGATATTGAACACAAGGACGGTTTAACTTCTACTCATATAACCTGAGAAAATTTTGAGAAAAGCCTAGATGCATACAAGTGGAAGATGGTTTCCTAATAAAACGAATCATATCGTTTTACATGATGCACCCAATACAATAATGTGGTTTACTTTCAGTTACGTTTCTTTTACAATAGCGCGTTGTGGCATCTCGTCGCCTCAATCCTTTGGCACGTCATGGTTTTACAATGTTGTCAGATTGAAAACTCAGACGCAAGCGAAACAATACTACACTGACTCAACCGACAGTAGAAACCTCTCAAATTTTGCTTTGTTTTGATACAGCCTGCTATTTGTGAGTTTGCTCACTAGCGAATATTTTCGCAAGTTTCAAAATTAGGGATCCTGATGTTACGGCTCTAAATACGTAGCGTGGTCTTGTGACGCTTCGACTATACCTTGGCTAGAGGTATACTTAAGAGTTTTGAAAAGTGTTGGGGGTCCAATCCCCAGTGAAATGCAAGGACTCCAACACCCGGAATATTCTCACAGATTGATCAGTTTTAATATACAAGACACAAAAAGGGACCCTTTAATACGTATCTGTAGTCCTTCTTCTCCTCCTCCTCACAATGACCAAAAACTCAGGGTTTGGATAGTACAAGACTAGACCTTTTCCCCTCTGATTTGTTGGCAAGTACAACTGGTTTGTTTTGATAGCCAGAAAAACATGTTTTTACTAATAATAATGATAATCATTACGTGAGTGGTGGTTTGTTGAAAGAATAATAACTGACATTATCAATTTGGATTGTGTCAGACTAGTACCATTTTGTTTAGTAAAAAGGTTCCAAGCTGTGACAGGTGTACTGTATAGGGAAATTTGTAGAGAAGGGGAGATTCTTGAAGAGTAGGAGATTCGTATCGTTTTGGAAGTAGGAATTGGGTATTAGGGAGTTAATGATTGAGGATTGAGAGAGTTGTATAGTAATGATGTAAGGAATCGGGTATATGAGAATTGCTAAGATGTTATGATCTAATCAGTTCAAGTGTACCGCCCCACTAACTATATTTAGTTACGGCCACAATAGACTAAAAAAAGAGGGGGTAATATCTAATGGTATGAGATAATTATATGAAACAGTAAAACCATTTGCAGGTTAATGAAATATTTTAATTTTATTCAAAGTAACAAACAGTATTAAAACAACAAGCTGCATGGCCTTACAGTTCTTGCTGAAGTGTTTTGGAAAACAAATAAATCTTAGCAATTTATTACATGCGCAGTTCGTTTCAAAAGTTTTTATAATTATATAATATAAACTTGTCTAGAAGAGACCAATGAAATAAATAAAATATTTGCCATTATTTAAAGAACTTTTTTAAATGATATACAAGCTTCTAATTCACTAAAGTGAATTAAGATCAAATAAAATCAAAAGGATCAAAATTTAATTTAATAAATATTAAAAAATTGCAAAGAGCTTAATGAGCCTCTTTTAAAAAGTTTATAACGTGTCAGATTCACACCAGTGAATAGACTAAACAGTTTTAAATTTAAGGAATAAATTTATATTTAAATATCACACCAGATATTTACTTAAAGTTGTAACTCCTAAAAACTATACAAGATCACGAAGAGATTAATGAGTCTTTTTCAAATGGTTCACAACGTATCAGATTCACACCAGTGTATACAGACAAAACAAAACTGTTTTAAATTTATGGAATAAATTTAAATATCGAATCAAAACTTTACGTTAAGTCTTAACTCCTTAAAAACTATACAAAATCACAAAGAGCTATATGAGCCTCTTTCAAATGGTTCACAATGCGTCATATTCACACCAGTGAATACAGACAAAACACTTTTAAATTTATGAAATAAATTTCAATTTAAATATCGGGCCAGATATTTACGTTAAAGCCCAAAGGTTTGACTTACCGTCTAAACTCAAACCTTCGTGGGACTATTATCCTCATCACTTATAAAGAATTAAACAAATTTCCCACATTTAAATATTTAATATAAAACTAGAAAAAGTTACGTTACAGAACTTGTAATTATGCTTAAATGAGTCAGCGAATATTAAAGTCAAAATTATATTGAACAACACAAATAAGTTACTTTAACATTAATTTCGAAGCAAAGAAGTCTTCAAAATAATCAACAAAAGAAACATTATCAATTTAAAGAATTTAAATTACTGATAGCCGCAAAAAATATTAATATTTAACCTAAATATTGCAAAACATATAAAATAACAAAAAATGTGGCTATCTCTCTAAACCAAGAAATACAAAGATACTAGCACCCAAGCGGCAACAGGAAGCATTAAATGTTCCATAACAGAATTTACGTTTAGAAATTAACGTTCTTAGCAAAACATTACCGATGCCTACACTGATAGATTTCCATATCAAAATAAACCAAAGTATTTTAAGAAATTCAAACCCATCGCAGCAATTTATATTTTATAGATTTAAACAAATATATTATAAGCCATCCTGGCTAGATAACGTCCTAGTCCTGAACAGGACTTCTCGTGGAAGTGGCCAAAGTAATAGTCTTCGATATGGTCTGTGGTCCTTCGTTATATAGATCTAGTTACAGGGTGGGAAGGTGGGAGTTCTCCTTTGTTATTACGTCATCTGCAAACATCTGATAGGAAGGCATCGTTTTATTCAACACGTAGGCCGGGTTCTTGTTGTCTTGAACATCTGCAGCTGCTTTAGACTCGCAAGACGAGCAGGTGTAGAGCTATGCTTGTTAGGTCACGTACGCCAATCCTGGTGTCCAACATATGAGTGATCCGTTAGTTTAATTTGTACTTAATCGTATAACCCGAATGGAATAGTAAGACACAGTGATAAAATGTGGCATTTACCCGGCTGCGCTCTTCCGGTAAAGTTGTCACGTGTATATTGCCAGCGCCTTTCTTTCTTTGAAACTCCAACAACATATTCTAGGGATAGAACGGGCGCGCGAAATTTGGAGCACCATATTCTTCTCGCGAGTTTGGTAACTAGAGGGCATGAAGCTCCCGGTGAAAGATATCGGTGTTCGAATCAATGCTGGGACGAGGTTGGGGAGTTGATTAGCTGCCGAGATGTACTCTTGGTAGTTCTCACTAAATGGTTTCCCGCTCTCCCTCCACGTAAAAGCTGGAACATTTCCTAATCCATTAGCGTAATTTGTACTTAAGCGTATAACACTAACGGGTAGTATGACGTGCTTCTAGATACCGATAAGCTTAATTTTCCTGGCTTTTAACAGGGAAGTTGGTGGATTGACTCCCAGTATACCGTATCGCTCTGCCTTCACACAAGTGCAGGTACATTTTATATCTTCCTCAGCCCTGTTATTGCTTATAAATGAATGTAGTTATTTATTATATCGTCAAAAAATAGTTGCGGACATTAAATTCAAGTTACTCAATTCAATATTACTTATGAATTAATGTAAGAATTATGTATATTATTTCGACAAAATTTAAATGAGAACATTAAAATAAACTCTTTCTGTGCTTAAAGAATAAAATAGTTTTTTTCTTTTTTCACTTTATCCTTGGGTAGCAATCTACCGTCACAATTTATAAATAAAAATGAACGTCTGTGTGTGTATGTGAACTTATCACCTTACCTTAAACCAAACTTAGTTTATTTATAAACGCTATCTAAACAGTGAAACTGTTTGTAAAGCTTTCCCGAACCAAATGCTGGTACACATTGTACCTGTATTTTCACATTTCAACCCAGCGCAACACTGCTAGTACACATTTGGCTATTTGATTCTTAAACTACCTATATGTTTTCACATTTCAACTTGGAGCAAATGATGGTATATCCCTGTACAACTACTAATTTTATTATTCTGTATCTCATTCGGCCAGAGATATCCAGATAGCGTTGGAGGGTTTGAATCCCTTGTTCAGGTTTCAATGGTATCAAGCCGGAGCATAAATAATAGCTTTGGCTATATGATTATTAAACAACTTTTATATTTTCCCATTTCAACCCGGCGCAAATAATGATACATCCCGGTGCAATCACTATTTTTTTTAATGTTTCTGTTGGTATAAGTGGCTCAAGGAATAAAACGGTTGTTTCTTTTTTTTTCACTTTATTTTTGGGTAGCAATCTGCCGTCATAATTTATAAATACAAATGAACATCTGTGTATGTGTGTGTGTGTGTGTGTGTGTGTGTGTGTGTGTGTGTGTGTGTGTGTGTGTGTGTGTGTGAGCTTGCCACCTTACTTTAAGCCAAGCTTAGTTAATTTATAAACGCTATCTAAACAGTGAAACTGTTTGTAGGGTTTTCCCAAACCACATTATACCTGGACTGAAAATTTAGTCGAATAGCAAAACTCTGTTTTTCACTCTCTCAAATGTGGGGTGCACTCGGAAGGAAATACGACCGTTCTAAGAGACATTAGTGGTGCTAAGGATATTGAAGTTCGAATCCTATTGGGCACACCGTCTAAATGTCAGCTTTATTTATATCTTGCGGGGGGAAATACAAATACCTTCCCGGTAAACTGTTGGTAATTCTCCCTCCAGATCATTTGCTTAATCATCCCTATCGCACCATCATAATTAATACATAGGATTTTGACCTGAAAAGGGCACGTTTAACTCATATAGTTATGACGGGAGAGGTCGTAAGTTTAAATCTCGCTCGGTTGAACTGGGGTGGATTTATACTCTCCCTCACTCCATGTTAAAGCTGGAACATTTCTACCTTACTCCCCTGGTCCATGACGGATACCTACATCCACGCATGTCTACGGACGATACCAAATAACCAATATTAGTAGACTTTTGTGGTGAGGGATAGTGACCCCTAACTGAGGATTTTAAATCACTGTGACTTTTCAATCTGAAGAGAGAGGCCCCTGATTGTGTATGTTAAAAGCTGTATCAATGCTCCCGTTATTCTTGTCTCGACTTTTCTTGTCAACCCCTCCAAACTGGTGCCAGGTTTACGATAACATCACAGGGAAAACTCATTACCACATAGAAGTGGAGGGTTACGACATCATTCGAAGTCATGATTTATTCCTGTCTTGTCGAGCCACCAAACTGGCGCCATAATCAGGGTAAAACTATTGGCACATAGATGGCGAAGGTTGCGACATCATTCAAGGTCGTGCTCGATTCCTGTATTATCGAGCCGCCAAACTTAGTCATCAGGGTTGCAACAGTTCGACGACGTTATCGGGAAAACTCATTTCTGGGGGAGGGTTACAAGGGTCAATGACCTCATGTACTAGCTCACGGTTTCAAGGTCACGATCTATTCCGGTCTTGTCGAGCTTACAAACTGGTGCCAGTCATCAGGTACAACCCATTACCACATAGAAGAGGGAGGGTTGCCCGGATCAATGACCTTGTGTATTAGCTCACGGCTTCAAGGTCACAATCTATTCCTGTCTTGTCGATCTGCCAAACGGGTTCCACTCATCTGGGAAAACTCATTACCCCATTGAAGGGGGTCTTCAGGTAAAACCCATTGCCAGTGAGGGTTGCGACATCATTCAAGTTCGTGATCTATTCCTGTCTTGTCGAGCCGCCAAACGGGCGCCAGTCATCAGGTAAAGCCCATTACCACATAGAAGGGGAGAGTGGGAGGGAGAGAAAGCCAACAGCAAATCAGAGAGCGAGGGGCGTGGTCACGTGACTGGATCCATCCAATCAGAGCGCTGTTCCCATACGCCCTCCCATCTAATTTTTTCAATCGTTAATAGGTATCAATAACTATATATATATGAATTAAACCTATGACGCCTAAATTAATTTCAGCGTTTTTAGATACATATCTTTAGAACGAGTATATTTGTGACTATGAGTGACCAATCAGACTTCAAAGATAGAAAATAGCATTACATTAATAACCTATATATGTTTTTTTTGTTTTTGCACCACATCTTGCAATCCTTCAAAGTCATCTGGATTCAACTACACTAAATTATTAAGGGCATGTAAAGTAGAGTTTATAGTAGTCAAAACCAAATTTGTGTGGAGGAAGAGGGGTAAGCCATTGAATAAAAACAACCCTCAGTACACCATAGTGGAACTTGAACCCTTACCTCCCTATTATCGGGAAACCAGACAAGAAGAGTTTGACGTTTAGTCAATGGGCCTAACAGTAGAGGTGCATGTACTACACATTTATGTTTACTCAAATATTTCAAATGAGTCAGAATTCAAATAAGTCTTCTTTTATCGACTATCTTTCAGGATTATAAATATATAGATCAATTAGAATTTTACTTTAAAGAGGTATTCTGCAAGAAATATAAATATTATATTAATTATTGCTATCATAGTACATCATAAGGAATTGTACGGGATATATTTTATCGGACAAGTCATTTTAAAAGAATGAGTGTGCGTTTGATCGATAAGTGTTAAAAATAAATCTGGTGGTTTTATATGTACTCATCTGTTCGAAATTATCCTCACTGAATGAATCGAGTAACGCATCAAATAATAATAATTATTATAGGTACTTATTATTAGCACCAAGTCATGATACTCGTTCGGTTTATACGCACCACATAAAATTGATTGTCGAAGCTACATATTTCAGCTACTAGCAAACAAAGTGTATGATTAATTAAGAAAATGCATTCTATGAATATTTTGAAAATTTTCTCTGACTTTCTATTTCCCATCTCATATGTAAGCGAAAGTTTGTAAAATCTTTTCAAACAATGTGGTAAATCAATATACTTTAATTCAGTTATCTTTCTGGATCATTATTAAACACTGCAGGGAGCGATTACACAACAATTTGGCAAGCAGGCTGCTGGACATAGTGATGCTCAACATTATTGTATGATTGATTTTAGCACAATCGAACACAGTTTTAAGACTTAACAGATTGATATAATATTAGTATACTCGTCCAATGTATTGTTTAACCATCGGTTTATGGTAAATAAGAGTTCCTTTTAGGAATTGAAATATTTATCCTTGCGTTATAAGCTAAGCGCAGTGCATATATTAGTTTAGTATTTTATAACCAAGGGATTCAGTGAATATGTTAAACATCGTAGACGAAATTCATGGATGTACTCGGGACGAAAAATATCCCTGGGTATTGACCTGTATTTATACACGTCAGGTGAAATCCAGGGAGCACCTCCTAGAGGACAATGTGTCGTGTCTTGCACTTTCCACAAAAGTATATTAAGGAATCATTAGCTGAAAAAAAGTGCCCAAGTCGATAACACGCGAATCCTCGAAATTCAAGAGACTAAGCATTGTAATAGTCCAGCAGTAAAATAATATATGAATAAATGTTACGGTGCAAAGCACAGACTTTCTCGCTCATTTACCGAAAAATGGAGATATTTACTCAACGCTCGTAAAATATGTTAAATGACATAATATACATGGTTGCAGGAACATAGTGTAAAACGAGCCTATATGAAATATTAAACACTGATACAGAAATATATTAGGAAAAAAATAATATATTGGCTCACCAAAGAGCGGAACTTTTTTTTTTATCGCCGTGTCTGTTCAGGTTTTACAGAAATATGGTAATTACTTTAATTTGGTAAGGATGAGGAAGGAAGACTTTTATAGGTAATCTACTCACATTTGCATAGAAGGATGGTGGGAAATCATTTAGGAAAACCACCCTTAGTAGACCTGAATGGGATTCGAGCCCCAATCTACCCGTCATCATCAGGCCATTCTAACAATAGAGTGACGCCCTAGATCATTCATCCACTAAAGTGGTTCAGAAACAACATTTAGATGACCGCCCCGAAACACTACCCAGTAGGAGCGCTGGACATCGAAATCAGACTAGAACTATCTACAAATCAATAAACTATGAATGATAAATCAAATCTAATTTGTTTATAATTATTATTCTTGCTATTTTGTAAACTAAATTTTGTTCGGTTTAAAAAAAATAGCAATAAGAGTACAAGGGCAAGGTAAGAAATAGCCACCCGCCAAAAATCTAAAAGGCCTGAAATTTATTTAGCTCCTTACCACCCTCTTTGGTCCAAGGAGACTACATAGCAAATTTATAAATTAAACCAAACTTTTATCCATAGGACTCGACTCATATCCCCCATCTCCTCCGTTTTCTCAGGTAAAAATCCACCTTTATTCCAGTGGGCGGATCCTCGCCCATCCACCAAGCTCTCCTAATAAATCTGACGCATGTTGCCAGAAATTGTATTCAGAAAAGTTCTGTAACATTTGGTGATGTTACATCATACCACCACCCCCCCCCCCATATTAATCTTCAAGTCATACTACCCACTCCGTATGAAACCGCAATATTAATAAACTTCCTGAAATAGTAAGCCTCTCTATTGTAGTTCAATGTAGAATACGTCTACAATACTAAGCCAGATCAAACAAGAATAAACTTCCTGCAATCAATAAAATGTTCATGTACTTACTCTTCGTATCTTCTGGCTAGAAAAACCTTCAAGACTGGACTGGACTCACCGCGTCCTAAATTGAAGAGTGGGACGAACGAGCCTGGGTGTAACTGCATCTGATGTGCCAAGTGATTCCGATTGGACTCAAGAATGACGCTCACAACAATACCGTAATTACGACTAACCTTCCACCCTGCGGGAAAGATGGAATCTACCTCCAAGACAGCGCGTGATGTGTGTAAGTCACTGGTGCTCTGGTCAAAAAGATATTTTGTCAACACTGGCGGACATGATGAAGAGAGGCCAGCCAATCCAAACTTGATCAATGGTGTACGTGCTGATTTTCATCCATCGAAGTGGCCGATGGGACGTCACCGACGTATATGGACAACCTTACCCTCCACCCCCCCCCCCTTTCAACCCCAGGTGACTTGAAACACTATTTAAACTCGGCGATTAAATTGGACGCCTTCAGGAGAAGTCATGTCCTAGACTATTAAACTAGACGCCTTCAGGAGAAGTCATGTCCTAGAATATTGTATTAGACGCCGTCAGGATAAGTCTGGTCCTGGACTTGGACATTTTTAGGATGTTTTCGTATTTTCTATATATTTATTTCATTGATATTATTTTAATAGACTTTAACTATGGCTTGTTCAATTTTGAAATTAAAGTAACGTATTTATTGGAATAAACCTGAATAGGCAACGTAAACTACTTGCAAAAATTAATATTGTTTGTAATACTAAATTTTGTAATAAGACACCTAATTCTTTTTGCCGCCAATTAGGTGCTAGTGTCAGTGAGGTCACTGAATATATCAGATTGCCATATTTTTTAACTAATTTTTGTTAGAAGTATTTTATTTGAATTGTCTGAATTTAGCTGTCAATGTAAACTCATCTTTTGAAGATGTTTTCTTATTTTGAATTGTTTGGTAAAGTAACGTAAAATTTTGCTGATGGGTTGATTTTGACTTTGAATATTTATTAAATTATTTAAATTAATTTAATTGTGGTTTATCTAGACTTCTTTTGTATGTTATATAATTGTTACTAACAAGTAGGGATCTTGTTAACGTCCGTAGTTGTGTCAAAATTTAATAGTCCCGCGGGATTTTGACCTATGGTCTGTAAGCCAAACTCTTGTGTTCCCAGAAATATCCGTACGATATTAAATTTAACTTCCCTTTTTCTTTATTCATTGTAGCGTATCAGACAACTTTCGTACAAATTTCAAAGATGCCCATTAGGCTCTTTTCTTTTTGTAGTCAATAAATATCAGACTAGACATTTATAAGGTAATGTGCTCGGATAGTCATCACTTTAGGTTGTTTTGTCAATACCCCCTGTTGTGAAACTGACATTGTGTTGTTGGATCGAGTGATTGTCTCTTCCAGACTGACCTAGTTGATTTAAGAACCTGTTTCATGTTTGTAAACATTCGCATGATAGTACTGCTCATTTGTTTAATATGATTTTCAACACAACCCCTGATGGATTTTTGAGGCCATGTAAATTATTGTTTAAATTGTTATTTTATTAAATAAAACATTCATATTGTTACCAAATCGATGCTAATGTCTTTCTTCTTTATAAATTTTTGTAGTCTACCCCCACTTTCCTTTTAGTCTAGTGTGGCCGTAGCTAAGAGGTAGTAGTGTGGGTGGTAACCGTTTCCAAAAATGTATTTGTTTCTATTATATACATATGTGTAACAAAAGCGCAACGTTTCTTTGCAATGTAAAATAAAATAAATGCTTATGTTTAACATCCTTATTCTAGTGTATTAAAAATTAATTATTAATGGAGCAAATGTCAATGAAGCACTGGAGATCTGCCATAGTTGGACTGAATTGTTTTTTGTTTTTTTTCCTTCCTAGAAATCTGTATTAGCTTTGTTTCTTCCTAAGATTTGGTGGATTATTATATTAAGTATGGTGTAGATAAGAAATTTCAATATCTCTGGCCATGGAACCAGCCAAGGATTTAAAGTGTTTGAGTAAAAGGCAGTTGACTCTCAACTCAAGCATTACTCAGTCTTGGATTTAAAAGACAAATTGGCTGTATTTTAAATTTTTCTTTCATCTATTTTACAACCAAATTAGGTTGAATTATATTCAAATGACTGTATAAAATTAGTAAACAAAATTTAATTACTTTTTAACGTATTTTATTAGTATGTAGACATAAAATGAAGTATTTGGAGTGCACTATAACGATCACTACTATGGACACTTAAAAAATTTAATTTGGGATATTTATCACGTACTTTCTAAACATACTAATTATGTCAGCACACAACTTGTATCATGACCCAGTTCCCCGGTAATTTTTTGCAGATATAAAAGGAGAAGACCCAGTTTTACTAAATATAAATTTTTGGCCGTGCCGGAAATCGAGCCTAGGACCCTAAAATCAACAGATTTATAAGCTAACGATTTAGCTAAGGTGTCGGGGTACTTTGATCAGTGATTTAAATTATTGTGGGTATTAAATTGAGTGAAATCTCTGGTAGGGCACCTCCCCAGGTGGCGGGGAGGAGGATGCCCACCTACGCTAGGTCCCGAGCTACATGCTAGGAATCGGGATAAATAGTGTAAATAAATAAATAAAATTAGTGATTTAAATGCTGTTGACATTCCTACATACCGAGATCAAAGAAATCTATATAGTTAATTGTCTGATTATTTAACAATATAAACAACGTATCTCGATTATGGAAATTTTCGTGTATTACTAAGCAGTCATTATGTGTAAAGATACTCTAATGAATTTATTAATACTATAAACAGTCTCTTGTTTTCTAAAAAAACAAAAACAGAAAGCATCTACAACAGTATTCAAATTACTTGGAATATTTTAATATTCACATTATTTAATTTGGCATTTGTAGCCTACATATAAGTTTGTTCCCGTAAATTCTTAGTAAATAAAACCGCCAAGTACTGAAGTAGTATTCTAACTTGTAACCAGATCCATTTAAGTCTCACACGCCTATTTCAATGGGTTTCTAGCTTGCTTGGTAATATTCAATTCTTTATGTTTTAATTGAATACCAAACATGATCAAAATAGTTAGAGCAACCCAAGTAATGAAATGGTGTCACAGAGGAAAGTCAAATATATTAAACAGATATGTCCTCGTGTGAGCATGTGTTTGTTTACCAAGTTTGGTCGAAATCTTCTCATTAGTCCAAATCTTACTATGTAGACACAAGCAAGATTATCATATTGTTTTCACTGTAAAATCGTATAAAATCTCAAAAGGGCGTAATTTTATCAGCTTATTTAATGTTTAATTTTTATTCGACAGTTTTTCATCTGAGTAACAAAAATGAAACCCGCACCATTGGGCACGCGTACAAACTCATGTAGACAGTTTTTTCGGTTACGGGGAGATCGTGGTTCAAATCCTTGTTGGGTGTACTGAGTATATTTTTCCCTAAATGGTTTCCCACTCTACTGCCACGCAAATGGAAGCACATTTCCACTAAATTCTAACTTCCTTATACCTAACCCAACAGTTTAATTAAATGCGTATAGGCCGGACGGGTAGTAAGAAGAGGAGCGGGAAAAGAAATTAAATTAAAAATACACCATAGGCTCTTACTTGATTTCGATTAAAAAAATTTAATTACATTTAAATTTCACTATTTTACTATTAAACTATGATATTCCCTGAAAACTTTGTTTACCTTGAATGTTAGCAAGCCTTTCTTGCATAGTTTCACTATGGCGTGTATTATAAGAGTTTTCAAGTTATTCTTAAAATATTTTGAAAAAACGATTGAATAGTCTATTGCTAGCCACTATGATGGGCCGTGAGTACGTGGACTGAACGCCTAGCTAGACTAGTCAGGTTTTCCGATGACGGGAAGGTGTGAGCTCATATCCCGTCTGGGTGTACTGAACATGTTCTTTCTTCAATAGTTTTACACTTTCCATACAAAAATATAAGGGTACGTTTAAAATAAAATTATACCTTTATCCCTTATTTATTTTATGGTAAAATTAGAGTTTACAATCATTCAAAATCTAAAGGTACATTTGTATGATAATTATGAAAATAATAGCGTTCTTCATATCAAATTAACAATAAGTTTCTACATTTTTTTTAAAACTTAATCGTTTGTACTAGATTTTTTTTAAAATTTTGTAGTAATATATTAATTTTGTTTAAGTTTTTAAGTTTAAGAAGAAACCAATCCAACATTCAATGGTTGTTGGTGATAATAGCCATATTTTAAGAAAAAGAAAGAATTTCAGGAGCTCTTTTAAAAAAATATATATATTTCCATCCATAACACCAACGCGCCAAAATTTTCTGTATAGCGTACTCATAACTGATTCATATTGTTTCACTAATCTCATATGTGCTTAAAATTATACTGATATAACGTTGCACATTTGTAATCAAAGACGTAGAAAACCAGTTAGTTATTATTATTATTATTATTATTATTATTATTATTAGAACCGCGTATTATTACCCGTTCGGGTTATACGCACTTACGCTAATGTGTGAGGGTAGGGTGATTGTGAGATGAAATGAAGGACCTACAGTTTAACGTGGAATCCGAACCACGGTGGAGGCCTAGCATTCCCCACATTCACAACATGTCTTGTCAGAGGTGAAGGAAGGGTTTGGTAATCAGATAAATTTATGCCGGGACCGAGGATTGAACCCCGGCCGCCAGCACAGAAGTCTGACACCTTACCCCTAGACCGCCATGTCACCTACACCAGTTAGTTAAATTTATTGACTGCACAGTGTTTTTATTAATGGATATGAGACGTCTTAAACTACAGGAAATTATTATCAGATACGCTATTTTGAAGAGTTTCATGCGTTTCGAGAAGCTTAAATAAAAGTTTTGAAACAGTGCAGATATTAAATGACTACAGATCAATGTGGAAAAAAGGTGAATCGAATTAGAATTGTCTATCTCAGATAGTGGACAGTTATATTTGTACACATACAGTATATGAATACGTATTCTAACCATGCTCCAGAAATAATAGAGAGATTAAACTTAGCATGGTAGCTGTGCACAGTTATATAAGAATTAATTTAATTCACAACATTATAAATGGAACTATGGGGTTTACTTATTTAATTAAAATAGCTCAAATTGGAGCTAAGGATTCAATTTTATTTTAGAAACACGGGGTTTTATGGCTTGTATTCCACTAAGCAGTACTACAAATATGTTGTGTAATATTTTAATTTCGAAGCATCTTCCTTCTGTTGAAGCACCTAAACTTTAAATGTATCACTAAATATTAAACAGTGGAAGCAAACCAAATATATGAGTCCTCTTGCGTGGTACGTAGTTACTTGAAAAAACAAAAACAAAAAAAAAGTGAACATTGTAAGTTATTCGGATACAATCTCTGTCATTAACGAAACCATTGATGCTTTGAACTTAAGTGCAAATTCCAATTTTCTCTGAATTATTTCTGTGTTTTAAAAACACTGGAAAGTATATTGGTCAGGAATTTCCTCATAGTTTGATCCTAATAATTGATATCCTCCATTTTCATTAAGCGAATGTATTAATAATTATAGTAATAATAATAATAATAATAATAATAATAATAATAGGTGACCTAACGGTCTAGGGGTAAGGTGTCAGACTTCTGTTCTGGGGGCCAGGGGCTCAATCCTCGGTCCCGGCACAGATTTATCTGATTGCCAAACCCTTCCTTCACCTCTGACAAGACATCTTGTGAATGTGGGGAATGCCAGGCCCCCACCGTGGTTCGGATCCCACGCTAAACTGTAGGTCCTCCATTTCATCTCACAATCACCCTACCATTACATATTAACGTAAGTGTGTATAGCCCGAACGGGTAGTAAGACGCGGTGCTAATAATAATAGTAGTAATAATAATAATACTTTTTATTAAAGATAAGTTATTTTCAAATTGATCTTTACTATGTATGTTTGAGGCATTCAATGGGCAAAACTTTCTCGTCCGTTATCCTTACAAAATACACCGTAGGCATACTAAGGTGCCCAGCATTTCATTTTGACCAAAATGTCTTCTTTTAACAGGGACACAAAAAATAAACCCGATGTTTGCGGGTAGCTTTACTCTGATACATTTCCTCAAAATATTGCAACTCACTCAACAGAAAACAAACGAAGAGAATAACCCGCTATTCAAGAAGTCAATAGTGTGTACACGTAGGCTATTGATTTTTACCTGTGAAATGCCAAGTCTGCTTGTATAGTGAACCTAGTCTAGATCTTTACTTATACTCACGAAATATTTCCATTGAGCATTCTGCACCTCTGAATGGCGCAGAAAAGTCAGCGGGTGTCCTAAATGTATACCAGGTTTGTTCGAAGATGACACTCATTAGGTTGGACTGGGTCAACTGCACTAAGGTTTGTTCAAGGGCAGAATAAATTGTACAGTAACAACAGATGGTAGGTAGGATTTCTACTGGGCATGCGCATTAGATACCATCTCACCTCATTGTTGCAGGCTTACAACAAATTATAAACATAGCAATGCAAGAAGTAATATTATTTCACCGTGCCAATTATTTTCCAGACATTTAGTGAAAGTAATCCCAGGGAATTAAAATGATCCATAATATAGAACATGACCAATATAAAATAAATACTTAGCACCGCGTCTTACTACCCGTTCCTGTTATACGCTTTTGACCAATATAAAATGGTCTCTCACTACCGGTATTTGTTTTAAAACAAGATGCGGATTTAACCCTCATTTTCAACGCAAAGTTGGTAGGAATATGATAGTAAAATTCATATTTTAATTAATATGTTCAAACAAGTTCTTAGTCTATCATAATTAGAAAGTTTTGAAATAAGATATTATTTTTGATAAATGTTACTTATGATTCATTTTAGTGCGTAGACGTGGTCAAATACTTTAGTAAGTATGAACTTGCCCAATAATATGCAGGTATTCTTTAAATGAAAGGTATTTTAACTAGGAGTTTGTATAAAACAGCCACTGAAATGTCGATGATATGCGCATACAATTTTTCGTAGGATTATGTTTTAATATTAACATTCAGACTTACGAGTAGCTAAATTGAGGATGCAGCAGAATTAGCCTAAATACACGGCCATCTTTAATTACAGGCTAGATTGCTAGCTATGACAACTCCGATTGTAGTGACATCATTAGGCCTAGCAATCTGCTGGCTATTATGGAGAATTGTGTGAAGATTTATCATTTTCTTTCATTTAATCACTTGTGTGTCATTTTGAACTATATTTATTTTGAATTATGGTTAATAAACGCACGCAAGTAGGGAGTATTTAATTTTTTGTGGTGAAGTTTCAAAATTGCAAGTTTAGTACATGATGATATTAAGATCTGCAGTTTTTATTGTCTCTTCTCATTGCCCTTTTGGGTCATATGTGTGTAAACTAATTACACAAATGTAATATGGATTAGAAAGTTTCAATTTCGAGGAAATATATCCTAATTTGTGTGTAAGGGGAATGGATTTTTTATAGGAAAAAACACCCTCAATACACCCTACCAAGATTTGACTGTGAGAGTAACTCCTTACGCCATTCCAAAAACCCTAAATGGGTAAGATTTAAGATTAAACTCTGAGAAATGAGAAAATTATTATGTATAGGTGTATTTATTGTCAAGTCCAATGAATGTTCACTGCAGTAACGAAAAAGTGTACAAAAGGCGAACCTCGTATCATATGAGCCCCATGGAAAAGACAGCTCATTGCATTGGCTCTATCATACCCTTGACCTTACATATTAGTAGTTTGAGCGACCTAGCGGAACAACTGTTTTATATCTTGTTTTATTGTTTTCAAAGGTGTTTTCCCGGGCGTTGGTCAAGGATGTATGTTTAATAGTGTGTCTCCCGGTGGGGGTCATTGAAATAGTTTGTAGAAATTGAATCTTGCCCAAACTTGTAAAAGTTTTCCCATTTTGTTTCAGCATAGTGCTGTGTACTTCATTTGATTTTAAGTGTGCACCATTTGATTTTTAATGAGTGCCCCATTTTATAGTATATGTATCCCATTAGTTTTTTAATGTGTGCCCCATTTGATTTTATGTGCTCAATTAGGCAGACCACATTATATCTAATATCTGGGGACGATTTTAGGGAGGGTGGGTTTTTGTTTCTTGGTGACGAGTGCTCCCATACATCCTTCTTTGGTGGTTGTCCAACAGCGTATGAACTCGGTCACAGCTCTACCTCGGCTGCTGGGACACTTGGAGTATTAGAGGAGACCTTTCACTTTCCAACCCCTCCTCCACTAGTTAGGGCTAGGTGTCCAATTTTGCCACATTCCCTAAGGGTTTGAGAAGGTAACGACCTCCAAACTCGGGAAGTGACTTTTAATGTCGCAAACCTAACTCAGCCGAGTAGTGTGTTCGGGGGGATAACATTGACCCTACTTAAGAGCCATTTACCCCCCCCCCCCTCCAACCAGCGTNCCTCCAACCAGCGTGACTTAATCGTGTCAATTTTTGTCACACTTGCCCTTGGAAAGTCCTCTGGGGTGCTTTGACCTCAGGAACATGACATAACTCACGGTGGTCTGATAATTAACAGTTAGGGGCCATGGTTCTCCAGAGAGAAGCTTCAATGAGATTGATGCTCACTTAGTGGCCGCTTTTAACAGAGAAGCCTAATAAAATTTGTTTGTTTTATATCAACCTTTGTCGTGTATAGACAGGTATCTGCCATGCCAAAATAGATTCAAACTCCGATATCTTTTGCCAGGTGCTTCATGCCCTGTAGTTGTCACACCCAATAGCCCAACACAACATATTTCCAAAGGGTTTTTTTCCAGGTAAAACTTTTTATTCAAGCACCGCTAATGTATGTTAGAATTGTCATATATTGTTCTTCCCAATATTTATCGAAGTAAATGTGAGTTTTGAAAATTCTTCTTTCCCATGTCTTTACACTTATGTGTTGTAAGGTTGAGTGTACCCGCATTTGTATGGAGTGAGAGTGAAAATTACTTCTAGAAGCTGTACACTGATTAAGGCGAAATTAAAATGGTTTATCGCACCACCACACGGTCTAAAGAGTCAGGCACGAGAATAACTATCGTTTGTTGAAAAATCTATGTTAAATTTAACCATTTTATGGGGAGATTAAACTAGGTGGGAGTGAAATTGTAAAACCCTACAAGCATAGTGACATTAATGGTCTAGTTAGTACAAAATAAAAGTAATTATTTTGTTGACAAAAATATGTTAAGTTTAATCATTTGACTTGGATATTAAAATAGGTGAGGATGTGTTCTTAACACTGTAGAGTGGTTTTACACTCTTCCATCCATGCAACTGCGGGTTATATCCTCATTCCCAACCCATTAGAGTATTATTAGGCTGCAGATTTTGCAAATGTGCATGTTTTATCCTTTGATAATATTGATATGCTAGCTTTACAAAAAGTATTTAATGTGACACCTAACAAAATTATTCAGTTTTACCGTGTATATTATTGAATGTTTCATATGTTAGAGTATATTTTGGGTGACTATGCATATAAATGCATAAATACAGCACTTTTAAACTATTTTAATTAACATTTCTTCAATTTTCATGAAAAATGTAGCTATGGAGGCCACGTCATAAATTTTCCCTTCCTTCCCGAGGCCACATAAGTCCTCCCTCTCCACACATCATACATCTCACCACACCTTAATTGTAGATCGTTACAAACAACATGACCGTGTATGAAGTTCAAGAGCGAGTGTGTGGTTCTCGTTTATCTATCTACCTATATTCCATTCACGGGAGGAATTACTCTCTGAAAGGTCTTTTTTCCTACCAATATCCTACTATATAGTAGATTTATGGTAGGGAAAAAGGCCTTTCAGAAGTCAATTCCTACGGTGAATGGAATATACCTACCTGCCTGCCTGCCGTTCCCTTACGAGGTAGGCAAGAAACTATGCATATAGCTAAAAAAAACTTTGTACATATTCCATACTCGTTAATTTTCTCCACACTTCCTTATCCTAGAATACTCCCTTCGCTTTACTACAAGAAACTGAAATAATAGTGCTTGAATATAGATTATTTTATTAGTTTTGTTATACATTGTTTTTTGTCTCTATGTAAGATAGTACATTAATTGTTGTTTAACAAAGTTTTTCAAACGTTTTAGTTATATTTCTTTCATTGAGTTGGGAAATGCATATTCAAATATGCCAAAAGACCAAAGTGAGATAAGTGTAATGCTTAAATAGTGGGTTAAAGAGTAACATACGCTCACGGTTGACGGTAAAATAATATATTGCCAAGTTTGTTCAAAACAGATAAGTTTTATATGGGTATTCGGGCTTCATAACGACACTACATGTATTTACTAGTCGGACGGCTGTAATCAACCTCTTACAAGGTTACATTTCACGCAACTCTCATTCCAATGTCAATAAGTGCATTGTTACCTGCTAACGTGATGTGGTCGACTAAATTATATAAATATACCAATCAGCATTGGCATGTCGTGGAGGGTTGCAAGAGAAGCAGACGTTGTTAAACTGTACCTGTGAAAGGTTCTTGACCATTTAGGCCCTATTTGACTAATCATACATAATGATGCTTTGCTATGCATGTATCACATGGGAATGTATTCCTCGATGCCTGACCAATGAGTGTTTGACTGAGGTGTGTGAACAATTCACAGGTACAGCTTAAACTAATGCTGCTTAACCTGGCAACACTTCACGACACGAACTGCCACGCAATGATTATGTGAGAAAATGTAGTATATTAAATTAATTGTAATAATTTGGTAATTACATTTTCTGACCGTTTGACTCCTAGGATTGAATGGTAAGAGAATAAGTTAGTGTTATATTCTAGGCAAAATGCGAAAAAAGATTCCAAGTTGTACAACACACGCAAACAGCTACTCACATTCGAAACTGAATTGTGAACAAACCTCAAACAACATTGACTTTTTTTTAGCGTCGTATCCCCTATGGGATTAATCCACTACAATATTTTATTTCATCTCTATTAATTCGGAACTTGAGGGTTGACAAATTTCCTCCTCTTTATTAATCCTTTAATTTATTTGGTCGCTCCTGTGTGAATGTGTTTCATTTTCTGACTCATAAACCTTGCTGTTTTCTTCGGTCATGAAGTAGTCCAATTGAAAAACGATTTCTTGGTCGTAATTTAATTTCTCTTCTACGTTTTCAATGTTTGTGCACGGTTGTCCCTAACAGTTGAATCAAATGATGGAACATCGTAGTCCAACTTTTCTACAGCTGCAAGCTCCCGTACAGCCTTTAGTACATTTGCAGGATATAGTATTTAGGAGTCTTTGTGGAGCTGTATACTTAGTAGTGCTGATGAGAAGCAGGCCGTACTTTGACTTCTCACAACCCCAACCCGGTGGGCTATTGGCATTTTAATACAATTACTGAACTTGGCGGTATCTTCGGAACGAGTGCTGGACGTTGGGTTTTGCGCCTTTTGCAATTCAAATTCAATACCCACCATATTTATAGTAAGCAGAATATTGTAGCCGATACCCTTTCGAGGACGAATGAGGGGTTGGATATCATTGGTGAGGAGGAGAACCTGGAAACGGCATGTGTTATACGTACTATTACTGAGTCCTTTGTGTCCATCTCAAAACATCAAAGAGAGGACCCTTTTTGTATTGAACTAATTGAAAAGTGGGATAAAGGTGAATATAGGGATAGATATGGTGTTTTCAAAAGTCTTGTAGTTTCCTACGATCAAGGTGGCAGGAGAAGAATGATATTTGTACCACAAAAGATTATGCCCGTGTTGTTGAGTTATTTTCATGACTATCTTTCTGGAGGTCATTTGGGAGTTCTAAAGAGACAACAGAAAATCTCGAAAGAGTTTTTCTGGCCTAGCCTGTATAGCAACGTGCGAGATTGGGTTAGGAGTTGTGAGGCTTGCCTTAAAACTAAACCCGCCCAGAACACTCTCGTTGGGTTGCATTCGGCCAATATAGCCCAACGTCCCTGGGAGAAAGTGTTCGTTGATTTTGTTGGTATCATTACGCAATCAACTAAGGGTAACACTAGTATTTTGGTTTTGGTAGATGGATTTTCCAAGTTTGTCATTTTAATTCCACTTAGAAATATGAAAGGAACTACAACTGGAAACGTTCTAACTACTAGAGTTTGGTCGCTGTTTGATGCCCCTCGAAATATCGTAAGTGATAATGGCCCTTTTTTAGGTCAAAATATTTCAAGGACATGTGTTTTGGGTGGGGCATTAGACATGTTACCACCAACCCTTATTATCCCTCCCCAAATCATGTTTAAAGATTTAACAGTAATCTTAAGGTACCACTGACCATCTATCACAAAGAGTTTCAAGTCCACAAGGACCGTGACTTAGATTTTTTAAATGTGGCCTATAATTTGGCCTTACACGAGTCAATTGGGGATTCGCCTGCCTCGGTATTGTTAGGTAGGGAACCGAATCATCCCCTTCTAGCGGTCTGGGATGTTGATCCTCTGATGGAAGCTTCTAAAGATATTTCTTATTTTGAAAGGTGTTCAGCTGCCTTTCAGAATCTGAAAAAGTCACAGAGGAGAGTTGCAGAAGTCTACAATAAAAGTCATATCCCTGTGAACATTGTAGTTGGTAACCTTATAATGTGTATATGTTTCCCAGAGCTTCGCCATTGACAAAGTAACTGCCAAGCTCTCTCCTAGATGGAGCGGGCCGTGGTCAGTGGACTCCTTAACGCCAGTGTCGGTGAGGTTACAAAACCCGACAAACCCCACCGAGACGCGCAGTGCTCATGTGAGCCACCTTAAACTAGTACCAACCTAAGGAGCTTAAGTCTTATTTATTGATAGTTAATAGTTGTAAGCTCAATATATTGCTAACATAATTGACCAAGTTAATTTTACTCGGGTAATTTAAGCGCAACCATGAATGTAGTTATTTATAGGTTTGTGGGAACCTATAATTTTACTATTTGTATTTCCCTTATATTGTGTAGTAACCTTTCAAATTAAAATTGATATTTTCAGATTTCATAGGTTGATCCTCGTAGTGGATCTTGGATTATGAAATCAGTTTTGACTAAAGTAGATAGAAGTTGATTTTTTGTGGTAACTTATCTCATGCTTCCGCTCTATCCTAGGCTTAGGGGGAATTCTAGGCTTCTGGCGGCGATAAATATAATTTTATTCGTGCTTGAAATACTTGTATTTTTGACAAGGTATCGTGTTGAAATAGGGGGGGGGGGCACGCTCCCCTGATCCACTTCAGCAGGATGCATTACTAATTGTGTAGAGGTATATGTAGTGATAAACGTAATTGAAGACATTGGTTCTAGTGTTAAGACAATTTAGACTCTTGCACATCTAGAGATGGACCATAAATGACAGAATAGGTTCGTTATATATATATATATAGTTTTTTGTGGTTAAACCATGTGAAGTATAGTGTGCAACCTTTTGCAACGAGCCTAGCTGCGAGAAAATTCCTTGACATTAGGTCTAGTTGTGCTTCCCTTTCCTTTGTATCCCTTTATCATTTAATACAGCGTCAGTGGTGCGAGCGTCTTCTGTAGTAGATGGACGCTGGAGTGACTAAGACAGCCAGGGTGGGTCAACGCCAAGACGAATATGAATATGAAGCTGAAGGAGTGCAACTCAAACTGAGGCGATGAGCCGTCTTCAAGATGATGGATGTTCCTTCCGCTCATATTTCCGGTAAAGAGGGGGAAAGTTGTAGCATTAGCAATACTAGCTAACGATACATAAACCACCCCAAATAATCCAACACATATAGTCATCCTGCAATAGTAACACTAGCAAGACTAGCTAGTTTAATTGAATACTACCCCCTCCGATACTAATAGACTTCCTACAATATCAAAGATTACAAAACTTAATATGTATAATATATGTGCTTTACTCCCACATTGTATCTTCTGCCTTAGCACAAGTTCATGACCAACCTGTTCGCGCCAAATTCTAAAATTAAGAGAAGTCTTAACAAGCTATGAATGATGCAGAAACAACATGTTCCAATAGAGGGATCCATAAATGCACTGATTGGCCCAGCTGGGCTACAAATAGGCTACTCACAATCTTGAACTGCATCTAACCCGATGTCTGGTGTACGTGACTGGATGGGCGTACTTAGATTCAACAGCCAACTCATCAGATGTCTGGCGTACGTGCTATGGGAACGAGCCAAGTTTAACTGCCGACTCTCCAGATCCGGCGTACGTGACTTGGTGTCAAGCCAAGTCTGGTAGCTGATAAAAAGATAGTGCTGTCAGCACGTGTTAGCCGTTTGGCGTTTTAATTTTAATATGAAAACTCCCACCTCTTTACCCATCAACTAGACCTGAATAACGAGGAAACTAAGCAAATATGGTTGACTATTACATCCGACACTTCCACGAGCGGTCCTGGTATGGACTATAACATCAGGCGCTTTCACGAGAAGTCCTGTTCTGGACTTGGAAATAATCAGCTAGCATAGTGGACTATTGTATCAGAAGAGAGGTCCTTGTCTGGACTTGGACGTAATCACTCCAGGATGGCAATATATAAACTTTATATATTTAAATTATTATTTATAATTTAAACAACCTTTAATGGGTTTGAGTGTTTTGAACACTTAGATTAATCATGTTATTAAAATCGTTCAGTGTAGGTTTCTGTAATTTCTCACTAGTAGATTTATTTTGGAAAGTAAATTTTTTTATGAAACACTTAATGTTTTCTTTTGCCGATTGGCACTAGTCTCTTTGTAATTTTTAGAGATGACAATAGGTAGCAACTTTCAATTTTTTTCTAGCTTGGAAAATTTAGTTTAAATACAATTTTTATTGCTCTGCGGTTACCATAGATTGTTTGAACTTTAAAATTTGATAATGTTTCTTTTATAGGTAATATTTTGTAGATGTAATTTCTTTGAAGAAAATATTAAAGTAATTAATTTTTGTCGGTTTATAAGTTCTAACTTTAACATTTACCGATTCATTTAGTGATACATTACAAGTATTCTAATGTAATATTACTTTGTTTTCTATTATAATGTTAAATGTTAACATGTCGTATTCTTCTTGATTACTTCAAAGGTGGTGGAAGTAATAGGCCCACAGAAGTTTGAGTTATGTCGGGAAGTCAAATATTTGTGTAATTTATAAATATCAGAATTTATATTTAAATTTTCTCACGTAACATGACTTTGGAAAAGCGATTTCTTCAACCAATGAGCTATCTTTTCTTAACATTTCTAAATTTTCAAGGCTGTTCGGATAAAGTCCTTCACTAAACGCTTATTCCTACTTTATAAAATCTTTTGGATTTTGTTTAAAGAGCTTGGAGTGGGGGGTTCCCAAAAAGAGAGTCGTCTGCTGTGAAAAGTTTTTCGTCTGGGTAGGGGAGGGGGTGAATTGACGTCATGTCTAGGTCAGGGTTCTGCACATCCATTGTCTTAAGAGCCCGTCTCACTCCATGAATAAAACCTAACTTAGGTAGGTAATACAGATTGAACCAAAAGTCATAGGACCCCGTTTCACTCCACAGATAACAAATAATTTAGGTTGGTTGTACAGCTCGAACCAGACATTTTAAGAGTCCGTCCCACCCACAGATAAAACCTAACTTAGGTAGGTAATACAGCTTGAACCAGACATCTTAATAGATCTGTTTAGGCTTGAGCGAACATATCATCACTTGTTTTTAGAGATGTGGGCGCTAGGTGTGGTGGTGCCATAAAACTCGAATGTAGCCGAGGCTTATTGGCCGGTACTGAGGAAACATAGCAGACCAAACACTTCCAAGTCAGAGATCATTCTGCCTTTCATCAAGTACTGAGGTGGTTCATCTCGTATTTCAAAGACTGAGCCACCATTCATCTCGTATTTCAAAAACTGGGGATACATTAAGGGCCCGGTCAATGGTCGTTGGAAGTGAAGAGTCGCTTCAGCGCCAGCCCCCAATCGACGGCAGCTGAAGAAAGCAATTGAG
>CABFVX010004798.1:0-59714 GCA_902151425.1 Timema shepardi
AGCTCCCATTGTTCGCCTTAATTGGCTCTTTGTGTAATGGTATGACCCTTTTCTCCCTACTGGCTCATACACACGTTTAATTTAATATTTAAATCCTATGGATATTTAAAATCACTTGTTTATCTAACTGTTTGAATAAGGACTTTTCAATGCAAGACTACTTTGAAATATTGACTTGTGGGATACTTGGCACATAATACATTATTTAAACTGCACATCTAACAATGTAATATGGGTTTACAAACTGGATAGCATAACATCTTGTAAAATATGGTTATTTTATTCTCTTAAGACAGGAGTGTAGGGAATGCGAGAAAGGCCAGTGTTGTTGCAGTTTTTATGGCAACTTTTTTTTGTGGTAAAAAAAAATTCTCTCCCGTATAGACATATAGTTAAACCTTCATGAAGTAATAAAAACAATTATTAAATATCTGTCATGATCATTGCGGAATTAGATGAGAAACATTTCAAATGAAGATAAAAAGTTGTTATAAATTCCAGGACACACTTGATAGATTTTCAACAAGCTAAGGTCACCATGTGAAGAAAATTAATGTATATGTTTGAATTGGATACATTTTATTTTATTTTGATTAACAAATATTTTGACTTAAAAATTGCAAGAAAAGTGGCATTTTCTCATGTTACCTTAGATCCCATCTTAAGCACAAAACCAAGGTCCTTACTCCCTCTCTGCTATTAAATGATTTGTCCTGATCATTACAATACAGGTTTGGGACACATCACTCTACATACCTCCAGGACGCAATTCAACTTAACTAATGTTTGGTTATTTGAAGCCTCAAACCTAGAACTAATTTCCTTATTAGAGAGACAAGTGTGTATTCTTTTATGAAAATTTTGATGTGATTTAAACTTTTACATTTTTTGTGTGAATTTCAAGATCAGATATTATAATCTATAAATTTTATATATGTAATAATATACGTTGCATATTTTCATTATGTAAACTTAATATATAATGATTATATATATATAACTAATAGATATTCATTCTATATACATTATACATTAAATTAATTATCTAACTTGTAGGGTCCCTTAAATGTGTTTTAAAAATATAATTTCTATGTATTCATTTATCCGAGCTATATTTAATATCATGACAATATTTATGAATAAATAATACAACATAAATATAACTAGATATATATTCACATAACTGACCCAAATAATTATCTTAAACATTACTTTAACACGTATCCCATTCGTTAACAAATATTTACGTATTGAGTCTCTACTTAAATATGTAAGCCTATAAATTAAAGGAGAAACCAATTATCCAATTAAATCCTTGTCCCGTACCTGTGAACACGGTTGTGCGTGACATAACTCAAACTCGATCACGATAAATGAGCCTTAGTGGACCCAAGTTTCGTGGTGATGGCCTTCTCCTACCCCGTCCCTCCCCTCTCGACCTTACGCCTCAATCAAACCAAAGAGGGAATATTCACCCGGCGCGGACACATCACGAGAATTACGGCCAGAATTGGGAAAAAAACACCTTTCACTCTCAATTAATAGTGCGCTTCGATTGTTCTAATCTAAAACGCGTCAAGTCCAACTAGATTGCCGATATAAACTTTATGTGACATAGGGGAACATAGCTCTTTTGGTGGTTATAAAAATAACTTAAGTAATGTTCGTATATTTATTCAACTCAAAATACACAAAACCATGATTTTAGCTTTTTCTCTATGGGTGTGAATAATGGGCTCTTACTTTACATTACAAAAATAATTCAGGGTTGTCTAAAACAAGGATCTTAGGGATATATTTGGTCAAAATTAAGCTGCTGGGGAATGGAGAAAGTTACATACATTGTACTAATCAAAAAAATTTTTTAGGATAATAAAATCTCGTAGAAAACGGTGGGTAGTACAAGCAGCTCCAATGGAAGATTCTAGAACCTTGTTCTGGGTACTGACTGGCATAACCAATGGGAGGAGACCATTGGGAAGACCTAGACGCGGATGGGAAGATAACATTAGAATGGACCTGAAAGAGATAGGGTGTAATGGAGACGACTGTATGGAATTAGCTTAAGATAGGGATAGGGTGTAGTGAGGTGGACTGGATAGAACTCTAAATAGGGATAAGTGGCATACTTTTGTAAGTTTGGAAACAAAATTTCAATTTCCTTATACCATATAGTAAGTATTTATACAAGTAATGAAATCTGCAGTTGTCACTTTTAAGGGGGCGTGAGAAAAGACCAGGGTATTTTAAAATTTTGGTAGCAAAATGTTTAAAAAAAATCATATATCTTTCCAGTAGAAATATAAAGTTTAATTTTCCTCACATGGTGCTTTCAATATTTCTTGAATATCTGACAATGGTGTAATATAATTTATACAACTTTTTTATTAATTTAAAATACTTATCATCTAATACCGTTATGCTCGTGACAGATATTCAATAACTGTTGATACCACCATGTGTAGTAAATTGAGCTATTATGTTGGTACTGAATCAATATTTTATTTATTTTTACCCCAAAAAGTTTTTTATAAAAACCGCAAAAATACCTTGCTTTTTCTAACGTCCCTTGCACTCCCAACCTAAGAGATAATAGCAATAAGCTTATTGACTACCAAATAGTTTATATTTTCTAAAAGGTCCTTCATAACAAGTTCCTACCAAGGCAAACGTGAATTTCTCATTAGAATGGTTACATGTTTAAATATTTTAATCTTAGAATATTCAGCTCAATAAAGAATATATGGGTTTTATTGAGTATGTAGGGAATGTAAGAGTAACTTAAAGGAAATGTGCCTGCATTAGTGAAGAGAGGCGATGAAAACACTACATAAGTAAATAACCACTCCAGTGTAACCAGAACCCTGGACCTCCTCGGCTCCGACAATACCGTTTGTTTAGAGCTTTACGCTCTAAGCTGTGTAATAACTCATGTGGGAAACTGAGTTATTAAAATTTAATTTACCCAAGTGTTGTCTCATATAATATAAAACTCAAATTTTTATTTGTAAATATAAACACTTTATTTAAACAGCAATTACTATCAACCGATTTAACCTTTTTAAATCTTTGTAAATAAAACAATAAATCAACTGACCGAATATTGTTTGAGAGCTAAGACCACTAAAATCTAATATTAACTAAAGTTAAAATTGCTGATCTTATATAAATGATAAAACACGCTATTGTTACATAATGGTGCACTTAATTATTATATTTGTCTAGGATGATTTTAAATAAAATTTAATATTAGCTTCTACTTTGATTCCACCATAATTTATATTAAATCATTTATCATACATTTTATTTTGGGTTTATTGAAATGTGATAATATATTAAATTTGATAAATGTTACTTATCATAATTAGTTAATATAATATATATGTTATAATTGTTTTGATAATTAATTAATGTTAATAATTATAATAATAATAATAACAATAATAATAATAACAATAATAGTATCGTATTTATTTGGGCGAAGCTAAGGCCCAAGACTTTTCTTACACTTAACCTCTTAGTAAATAAATGGTTCGGAATTCCACACGGACTTTCTCACTCTACTGCTTAAAAATTGAGATATTTACTCAAAACTTGTAATACATGCGAAACAAAATATTATATATTAGCAAACCCGACCAAATATTGCGGCTTAATTCCGTAAAATATTTTTTGACTCCAGGCTTGAAATTTTAAAATTTTATTTTTAAGGAATTAAAGTTTTCATTTGTATATTAGAAAAGAATAGATCGATATTTGGTCGACAAGGGTCAACATTTCGTATTCAAATTTTAAATTCCGGTTTAAAGATTTCAACATTTAATTAGAGGTTGCACATCTTATGGTTATCGCATTGCTATTAATATCTGCATTTATAAATTTATACCAATAAAAAAAAGAAGATATTGACTATTGAGTCCAAAATGATAGAAATAAATCATTGCTGTACAAACATTTCCCTTAAAAGTTTAAAAGCAAAATAACATACAACTTTTTGAGAGACTTACTTATTTACTTACTCTATGGCATTAGAGAATTATTACGTTAAAACTTAAGTAGTATGTCTGTACATCTAAAGACTACCATATTGTATTACTATAGTTACTAATATCTCCGAAACTATTGGTTCTATAAATATATATTTCAAATAAAAGTGTTTTTTATTTCTATTATTATTATTATTATTATTATTATTATTATTATTAGCATCGGGTCTTACTACCCGTTCAGGTTATACGCACCTACGCTAATTTGTAATGGTAGGATGATTGGGAGATGAAATGAAGGACCTACAGTTTAACGTGGAATCCGAACCACGGCGGAGGCCTGGCATTCCACACATTCACAAGTTGTGGTAAATACACGTCTTTTTCTAGTAGTAGCCAACTATAATTTTGCAATTACAAATTATTTAGTATCTCAAATCGTTTCAGAAATATGGAAATTTCCACTCCTGTAAAGTATTCTAAAATAATTTTTATGAGAGTATGGATAACCATTTTATTTATAATCTTAATCAACGCCTAGATACGAATTTTAATCAAAATCGTTAGAGCCGGTTTTGAGAAAATCCATGTTTTTTCTTTTCTTAATTTATTAAACCACTCTTAATTAGAAAGGTTAAAAAGACACAGACCAGACGGCATTGCAAAAACAACTTTTTAAGATTCGGGGGTTCATGAAAAGCCTACATCCATTGACATTTCGGGTTGGATTTTTTTTTTACGTTTGCAATACCTTACCTTTTTTGTTAGAAAAGTTCAAATATATGTATATTTACGTATATCTTGAAAATCACTGTTTTTATAAAAATATGTTACAAATAAAAGATTTTTTTATTATAAATAGACTTGCATATTTGCAACAATAAATAATTCCATATCTCAAAAAATGAGAATTACGCATCAGACCGGAACCCTTAAATTAATTTTGACAAAAAATTGAGAGTAGCCATTTTGTTTGTACTATTGATCAATGCTTATAAATGAAATTTAATCAAAATCATTAGAGCCGATTTTGATAAAAGCAATTTTTCCTCTTTTCAACCCTAAGGAAACTACCCTTTTGTGGGGGNGAGGGGGGGTGTTAGATATCCAATTCCAAAACCCGTCGGCGCAGCACTATAAAAACTCTAGCTACTGAGTTTTAGATTCAAATAGCCTAAGCTATTATTTATGCTGCTTTTTAAGTGAGGATTACTCCATCTAGACATATTCTGAAGATTGAAATATGACACCTTGACACGGGAATCGAACTTGAAACTCTTGACTTAGTAAGCCAATACTCTTACCACTAAGCTATCCAGGATTCGTCCCGTGCCCATGGTCATTTTTCACTCATATTTTAAGGCAGAGTCTATGATGGACATGTAGAAATTGTCGGCTACAAATTTGTGATTTATTAAGATCACGAGCTATCAGCTAACGCGGCCACCTTTGACTCGGTAGTTGGCTTATTGCTGCGTTATTGTTATAAAACCACACATTTGTAGCCGACGATTTCCACACGACTATCACAAACTCTGCCTTAAGATATGAGTGAAGAATGACCCTGGACACGGAAATATTCCTGTATATGTCAGTGGTCAGAACATTAGCGTACTAGGCCAAAGGTTCCAGATTCGATTCCCGTGTCCAGGTGTCATTTTTCAATTATCACTATACCTAGTGTTAGCTCGACCGGTAAAATAGTTTAGGCTCTACTCCAAGTTACAGACATACAGAGGGACAGACAGACAGAAATGAAAAACCAAATTTTTCAGGGGGTGTCATAAAACGTCAAAATTCATCAAAATTCTGAGTTAGAATTTTTTCGGTGATCACAATAATCCATCTACCTGTAAGGTAGCGAGAAAATGAAAAGAACGTACATTTAATACTTATGTGCTAAAAACCAGTTTATAATATTAAAGATAAAATGTGGGAGATTCCAGAGTTTTATAAATATATTTCATACATTTATATCGCGCATCAGTAATAGTTTGTCAAATATAAAATTTGGTACACAACTGGGTTGTGTTAATATGATTTTAAAGTAGATTAATATCTTTTAAACTCTTTCATTCCTCGGAGGGACAAATATGGTGATCTTAAAGAAAAGTTGACGTTGATATTTTGATAAATGTTGACGTTTTATGAACCACTAATTCCGAAAAAGTAGCTATAGTGATGCCGTATGTCTATCTGCTTTTTTTTAAATATTTCTGCTTGTCTGTAAGTGTGTCTAAATCTTTGCCCAAAACCAAAACAATATTACCAATTGGTGTGATAAAACCTGGTATCTAGAGTTGTCATGAGGTTTCTTCGAGGAGTTTTTGGATTCAGAAATCTAATATTTAAATTAAGGGTTGTTTACTGAAGGGCAAAAGGAAAAAAAATATATATATTCTTGAAATCTGCTAGAATGATTTTTATTACATTTATCATATCTCTTCGGTTTAACATTTCAAATCAAAATTATCATCTCACTACAAACATTGCTTTGAGAGTACTTTACATAAGAGCATATTTCCAATTTTGATCACATCTCCGTAACTATTTTGGACACAAATCTGTAAATCTGTACTACTATTACAAATAAAAAATTATTTATTTGAAATTTAATTTTTATAAAGCTAATAGTTTCTAGACTATAAACAAATAGAGGCATACATATTTTTTATGAATATTTCTGAAATGTGAAAATGATTGTTTTTCTCTTTGGTAATCAGGGATATTCCTCTTTTTGTCACTGTTTTCGTAAAACTGTAACTTATTTCATTTATGTTCTTTGGAGGAGTGTTTTTGCAACAGTGTATATTATTTAGTTTCACACTTTCTACGAATTTTTTGGTAAATGTATCTATTTTAAGATAAAAGAGAATGTATTTGCGATACACCATACAATGTATTATTTTGGGTTTGTGGTTTATTTATATTTATTTCTTAAAAAAATATACTTTTATACAGACATATGTATACAAATTGTAATCTGTTGGTCAAATATTTGTATTTATAATATTAGTTTATAAACATGTGTATAATTAATTTATATAATATATTGCGTATAACATGAACGGTTGGTTAGACGTGGTGACCAAAAAGTATGTATATGTATGCATGTATAATTATATGAGTTAGTCAAATATTATTTTTTAAATTAGTATTTAAACTTTATATTTATTTATTTATATATGTATTTTATATATACATATATAAAGTTTCGATACTAATTTTATAAATATATATTTTAAGAAAATATAACATTATATATATATAAATTAAGTAACCAAACATTAATTTAAATATATATATATATATATAAATTAAGTAACCAAACATTAATTTCGAGATGTATAACAACATTATGTATTGATTTTATTAACAACGCATTCTAAAGCAAGATAAAAATGTAAAATATATCAAAATGTTTGTTGTTGTAAATATTTATTAAATCTGCAACATCGTACAAGCCTCAAACGTGGTGTTAAGGTTGTTTCTCCTTGTATTGTACTCTCGGGAGGCGTGATTTCGTCACTGGAATCTTGGACAGAGGGAAGGAAGTGTCAAACTAGGGGGAGGGGGAGGGGGGTGGAGAGCGACAGATGTGTTTTAATTTGTCGGGGAGGGACCGGAGGGGTAACCAACAAAAATAGGAGCTTAGTATAAATACTAGAGCTGATCTCAATGAAGTCATCAGTTCATTTTGGGGTAATTTGGGATATTCACCAGAGATTTTAAATTTGCGTGGAAGTTTTGTTCGCTGACTCTTGTCAACATGAAGGTTATTGTAAGTAGGCTTTTCTATTTTGACTTTGGGGCAACTGCCATGATCTTTCTGAAAATAGGATTGTGTCAGAACACAACTAACTTTACCTAGGACAGATCAGTAATTACTAGATACTTAGCACCACGAATTTTATATCTGGGTAGGAGGCCATACTCAGCCCTTGCGAATATGATTTATTATTTTAAACATAAAACCTTCTTTTTAGATTAGTACCTATTCAGTCTTTACGCATATATATACTTTATGTGTGTATGTATGCGCATAGCCCGAATATATATATATAGCTTACGATAGGGAAGTTGGGATGAGAAAAGTAAAATGTATGTGAAATGTACTCGCATTTGCGTAGAAAGATGGTTAGAAACTATTTACGTACATCCCAGCCAGAATTTGAACCCCGAACTTCCCACCATCGGTAAACCATACAGTACTATCCTAGCATTTTTGCGACTTGCCTACCATTGCGGGCCTATTTGACTAAAAATACCCATTTTAATTGTAGTTTTCAAGATGTAAAAGAGAATATCTTCACCGTGTCTTACTACCTGTTCTGGTCAGACTAAGATAATAATAACTACTATTAAGGGGTAAGGATGAGAAAGAAAACGTTTTAGAGGTAATATTTCCGAACTCGCGTGAAAGGAGAGTGGGAAACCATTCAGGAAAAACCAGCCTCAGTAGACCCGACTGGGATTTGAAATCCGATCTCCCCGACATTAGCTGAGTACATATTATTGCTAATGATAGTAAATATGTTCATTAAAAGTTATAAAAATGTGTATAATTATATTTGCGTGGATAAAATTACATTGTAATAACGTACATTCAAACTAAAGTATTACATTTGTCCATGTATCTCAGTTGGTAGCACATATGTATTCTAATATAAAGGTCAAAGCTCGATTCCCTGAGAGGAGGAAAACATTGTCCTGGAGGAAATTACGGTTTTTTCTTTCAGAGTGATGAAATAGTGGTCGAGTAAACATTTGTTTGTCCTGAGTTAAACTAGTTTGTAAGTCATATGCATATACTAGCTGGGTCAGAGAGTGTACTTTAAATAACCTAATCAAAAAACTTATCATATATGGTTGAAGACCAATTAAAAACATACAACAATTCATTGGTTTTTGTTGTAGTTGTTCATAATGTAATTTTTATCTTCCATCCAGGAAAATATCTGTCCAGTTCTTTTTACCTAACCACCTTATTCCTTACTACTGTGAGCTCTCAGCCATGGCCATACACAATGTATGTTAGTGACCAAGTGTTTGACAAACTGTTATATATCCTTGTCCAGATCCCGTCGGGATTTGAGATTCGGTCTTCAAGGTGGGTCAAATCAATCAGAAAGTAGTCCAGAGTCCTGGGTGCCAACTACACCAACTATTACATTCTCATCAGTTGCACGGAATTTAATAAGAAAACGTTGTTGACACCTAAACATTAGAAACGACCTTTGAACTTTAGACTTTGCAGGGTTCGCTTCTAGTGACCAGGAACCATTTCTCAGCTCATTCAATTTGGTTGAAAGTATATTCCCAGCCCATGGCTACATCCGTGAAAAGGTTATTTCACACCTATTGTGAAAATGGTTTGATAGCAAATGTTAAGTTGAGCCTCCATGCAAAGAAAGTTATTTGAGGGTTATAAACATAACTAGCTACATGAATGCAGTCGTGTACTCTGCAGAATTGAGAGATGTCAATTTTGACAGCTTTAAAAACCATAGAGTGACATTTTATTACTAAAAACAATATGTAATTCCTAGACACAATAGGTAGCGTGTCTGCCTACTGAGCTAAGAGTACCGGGTTCGTTTCCTGGCATGGCTGAAAATTTATCATTGGTGAAATGTGTGTTAACACTTTCACATTGATAAATTAACGGCCAAGGACTGGATGGCGTGCTTGTTCTAGACTTAAGTTATATTATAAGGCAAAAGTGAGGCTACGAGAGGCCTAGAGAGCCGGTAGTGGAAAATATATGGCTTGAATAAAAAAACTGACCCAGAACATTGGCTGGAAACAGTAATGGGAGTAAAAAACCAATTCGTAATTATTTTGGGTATTTTATATAAAGTGGTTCCTACCCTTAGTGGAGATCAATTGTAAAATTAGGTGACCTGGTGGTCTAGGGGTAAGGTGTCAGAATTCTATGCTGGCGGCCGGGGCTCAATCCTCTGTCCCGGCAAAGATTTATCTGATTAACTAACCCTTCTTTCACCTCTGACAAGATGTGTATTAATCACAACTTGTGAATGTCAGGAATGTCAGGCCTCTACCGTGGTTCGGATCCCACGTTAAACTGTAGGTCCTCCATTTCATCTCACAATCCCCCTACAATTACACATTAACGTAAGTGCGTATAGCCCGAACGGGTAGTAAGACGCGGTGCTAATAATAATAATAATAATTGTAAAATTAAATTTCCCCACATGAACATTGAGAGAGAGGCTAAGTCTTTCTTTCTTTCTTTCTTTCTCTAGTATTTTATTTCTTATTTTCTCTTATTATCTAATTACATAAATTTTTACAAACATATATCATGGTAGAATATATACATTTCTTTCCCAACCCCTTGGGGTTCTTAAAAAAATAAATTGTATTGGAATTGAATTGATTGTTTTGTCAGTTCATTTCAGATCCCCTAAATGGGGCACAATAATACATATATGGTAGGGGGATTTGTGTTCCCCCCCACACGGCCCATATGACCCGGTAGGAGAGGCTAAGTCTTAAATCCGAACCGTTTGCACTAGAAAGTTTTCCACAATTAAATGTTACTCTCATTTTATAAGCCCTAATCCAAGCTAAGGCCAAGACGTTCCCTCTAACGATACGAACAAATGTACGTTTTGAAATCTCAAGACACAGTTTTAGAACTCTACATTCTTGTTTGTTACAGCTTTGCATCCTCCTCTCTCTGACCTGCGCTCTGGCGGCGGAAGCCGACAAGAAGGAAGAGAAGTCTGTGGACAAGCGAGGGGTGCTTGGCCTGGGCTACGGTGGCTACAGCGGCCTGGGTTCGGGACTCGGCTACGGTGGATACAGTGGATATGGAGGATACGCCGCCTCCCCCAGCTACGGACTAGGACATGGTCTGGGCTACGGTGGTTACGCCGCCTCTCCGGTGATAGCCACCCCTGCCATCGCTAAGGTCGGCTACGCCACCCCCGCTCTCGGCTATGCCTCGAATGTGGGCCATGGACTCAATGGGTACTCCGGGTACGGTGGATATTCTGGTCTTGGTGGATACTCCGGGCTCGGTGGATACTCCGGACTTGGTGGATACTCATCCGGTCTTGGTGGTTACTCCGGACTTGGTGGATACTCATCCGGTCTTGGAGGTTACTCCGGACTTGGTGGATACTCCTCAGGTCTTGGTGGGTACCATGGTGGACTAGGGTACGCTGCCGCCCCCATTGGTCTTGGACACGGCGGATACGGTGGATACAGCGGATACGGATATCACTAAGACTCAAGATCAATGAAACATCACTCATCTAATTTCACACAAAAATATTCCACGCGATTACGTCCATTAAATCATTCATTTTCGTTATTTTATATAATAAATTCAGTGAATCATTTTATTTTGCTAAAGGCAGGGTGAAATATATATACCTATTTATTTTTCTATTGTATCTAATTCATATTTACAAAATATGAAGCATTCCCTACAATTATGATAAAATATTAAATTATATTTTATCTAGTTTTCTTTTCATACATATTCCTATACTTCAAACCCCTGCTATTGATAAAAAAACATTTACAAAATATTGACCTTAGTAGAAATTTTAGAGGATGCTTTTTTATTTCTGACCAGAAAATGACGTCACAATATCCTGCTTGAACACAAACACATGTCTGCAAAGAAGCAACAAATGGATATTAGGCCTACTGATTAATACACATACTGATATTAAACTAATCAATAGTATTGTAATATTTATTTTTTCACTGAAAATTGGATTACAATCCCAATGTTGTGTATCTGTGAGCATAAATTGCAAGGTATTTGAATACTTTGAGAAATACATTATTTTACATAAAATATTTGTTAGTTTTTAATCCTCCCTTATCCTTATATCTTAACCTTAACCTCACCTTATTTCAATTTACATCACCCAAAAACTGTGCCCTAAAAGGTGTTTCCTAATCAAATTTTTATCATTCATTTGAAATAACCGTTTATGAATTATGAATGTTTTAATATTAAGAATTAATATTTATTTTATACAATGTTTGTTTTACGTAAATATTAAACATTATTTAGATAGAAAAGCTTATACAAAACATTTAGCTTGATATTTTGAAAATAGAAAATAACAACACAAAACTAATTTTCTAGCTATTAATTTATTAGGGATCAGATAAAACTTATAAAATAAATTAACTTTAAAATCCTACTTTTTTACTGTGAACTTAGAAGTTTAAATTTTCATAGCTACACATTTTATTTTATATATTTTTTGTGGTCAATATAATTATTTTTTATGTTATCACTTTGTCTCCATATCAACAAAATTGTCCATAGGCCTACATCTCACAAGATAAGTCTAGTACAAATAAGGTATATTTTGTTTGAAACAAGTGTTATTGTTTAACAACTCAACCAAAATAGTGGGGATTATAAACAATACCAAGAGTAAATTTGCAGAACCAGCATTTTAGTGGAGAAAGAATGGAAACAATTTTTTTGGGGGGAAAGGACTCCACTAGACACAGTTTCTATTTGAACTCTATAGTCTGGACCTCTTCAGATAATCGAACACGCTGAAGATTAGCCAACTCTATGAAACATAATAGAATAAATTTTTTATTTTAAAAATTTACATAAAAATGCCCTCAAATTCAAGCCGGCGTTAGTAATACCTAACTCAAATGTATCTTAATATAATATATGGATCAGTCCTAATACTTTTATTATATTAAATTAAGTAAATATTGACAAACTAGTCACGGGTCTTACTTCATGGCCCAGTTTGTCCACTTTCCCTTAACGACGTTACCTAATTGAGGATTTCAAAGCTATCTTGCAAAGTGGGCTGCATCTTAACTTGATTCATCTAAGCACTCTAAGTACTATCGCACTTAGACGCCGATGTATCATATAGAAAGAAAGGGGGAAATAAGTAGTTCACCCTGCGAAGCCTCTTGTTTATCTGCTGATAACTATTCCCCTCTTGCACTGTCGAGTTTTCACACTCACTATGCAATTTGCGCCTGTAAAACATTGACTCGCTTTATACCATTACCTTTTTTTTCTTTTTTCTGACTCTCTCTCTCTCTCTCTCTATATATATATATATTTTTTTTTTTTAGGATAAAGATATACATATATATGAATACGAGGAATTTTTTAATCTGCATCCTGATAGGACAATTCTTAATTTCTTATACACCAGTTTTATGACTAAGCCAAATATCCTAAATTATAGATGATTTATAGAATATACTTAAAAAACTTAAAATAAAATTTGTAGTTTTGTGACAGTGTAAATATATTTTTATAGCTTTTTAGCAATATACTGTTTTGTTTAAATGTTTTATCTATAAAACTTGCAGAATAAATCATAAGTACATTAAAATGAACACTCTTGTCTTGAATTTCCGTGACGTCACAGGTAATATGATGATAAGAGAGTAAAATAAAACTTTATAGAAATGTTATAATTGGTACCAATCAAAGTATGACAGTATCATTGAAGGACGACTTTAGAGCTATCAATAGTAGTATAGTTATATCAAATGTAGAACACAACCATTGGGTGATAGGTAGCAAGCAAACTGGGCAGGCAACTATTTTAACTATCAAATTAGGATGCTTTTGCGAGTCGGCTATAAATTATATATATTTATAAGCATCTTCTGGGAAGAATCTAGCTTTTATGACTACAGTATAAACGCTTAGAGCAATACCATCGACGCGGCTTAAGCCAAGATTTCCAAGCAAACACCGACAATGAAAGCCTTCAAGACAAGTTTATTAGTAATTTTAACTTACTCTCGGGGTAAATTACTCAGCTCAGGATCCGATGTTCACGGGCTCGAACCCGGCTGGGGTTGACGTATTTTTCATAGGCGATAAAAATTCGTAGCACAACTTCCTTCGGAGGAAAAGTAGAACCGTCAGTCCCAAGTAGATTGTAGTATGTAAAAAAAACCTGGAAGGTAAGTGAAAATATGGCTCCCACCAAAATTGGTAGGCCCTTTCGCTCTCACTCATAGACATTCTCGTGTGCTTTTATAATCAGTTGGTTCAAAGAGTAGGCCTACTTCAAGGTAATGAAAAAACAACCAATCATTAAACTACCCATAAACAGAGTCGACCCACTGGTTGGAGAAACTTCCTGAGAGTCAAAAGAGTTAGTAAATGTGGTACTAAGTAGTTAATCGTCATGGGAAGTGTTTTGAAGTTATATTTTTTAACATCTAGCGTCAACTTAAACAACCAGAAGATAGTTAATATTATAAAGAATTTCCATCAATGTTAATTACCCTACAGTAATTGTATGTGCATTTTTAAATTCTATTTGAGTTGAGATGAGTTATACATAGTTTATATAAAAGGACCTCTATTGCTATTCAAAATGTAGCACGTCTCACCCGTGGTCGGGGCTATACGTGTATTCACAGAAATGGGGCGAGTATGAGCAAGGTAAAATTGAGAATAAATGTTGTTTGCCCACATTTGCGTGGCATAAGAGTGGTAACGTATTTAGGATAAACCACTTCAGCACAACTATCTGGAATTTTAGCCCTAAATTCCTTTATTAATGTCAAATTAGACTAGGCGAGACCGACACCTTCTATATGTTCACTTTTACAAGTCTTATGACAAATCCCTTTATTTCAGACTGAGGTCCACGCTGAAACTAACTATGTATTATGAATACATAAATAGCTGTAGATTATGACACCTCATCTCAGTCGGCAGCGTGTCTATATACTAAGTTAAGGGTCTTGGGTTCACTTCCCGACAAGGATGAACACTTTATCATTATTGAAATATGTGTATACACTCTACAGTGAAGAATTAATGGCCTAAGCAAGGGTGATATGTCTGTTCTAGATTTAAGTTCGTTTGCAAGTCGTGTGCTATTATAATCAGTCAGTTCAGAAAGTGAATGTTAAATACTTCATATAAATGAAAAAATAAGAAAAATAATATCTATAAATATTTTTTAGCACTGCGTTTTACTACCCATTCAGTCTATAGGCCAATAATAATAGCTATAGTAATGTCAATATCATTGAAATATAAAAAAGTACAATCTTTGAAACATAAATTGATAATAATAAATTTTAATCTTCTTTTTTCTATTGAATTCTCTCTACTAAATCATCATAGGGTGACACGTATTCTAAACCTTTACTGGTAGCTCAAGGTTTTAAACCAGGGCAGGTGTACAGAGGATTTTTTTATTCACAAACGACTACCCACTCTCCCTTAAACATTAATTTGGGTACATTTACCCTGAATTCTACCTTACTTGTCCTTAAATCACTATAATAATTAAAATACGAACAGCCCGAGCGGGAAGTAAGAAATTGTGATTATTGATTTAACTCAGGAGGGTATGGTTGATAAGTTTGATTATTAATAAATGCATAATGTTGAATAAAGCTCTCGTGACAAACCCGACCAGGTGTCGAACCCCATGGACTCCAAAATCCCGGCTAAGAGTAAAGCACACGTGCTCCGACCTATTGTCCACTTGCTGGGCGACGAGAGGAAATGTTCGCCAATAACTTTAAATGACACCCACACACGAAAGTCAAACTTACATTTCCAAATATTTAACAGTGGTACAACCAGCTTCGTTGGCCACGTGATCAAACGCGTCAGACTAACAGTATACTAGACTGCCGATGACGAGGAGATCTAGGTTCAAATCTCAGATGGGTATATCGAGGGAGGTTTTTACAAAAAAAAAAACAAAAAAACATTATACCTCCACTCAAGTACAGATACACCTCCTCTAAATATATCCTTCATTATCCCTAAGACCATTAGTGTAATTAGTATGTAGGCGAATAGCCCGAACGGGTAGTAAGACGTGATGTTAATAAAGTGTCAAATATTAGAGCATAAAAACATACCATTAGGAACTTTATTTAGTTTATATAATGACAGTATGCCGTCAAGTAGAGGATTATAATTTATTACATAATATAACGGTTGCTAAGAGTGGTACTGGGGGAAATGCACCAGAACAATTCTGTGGATAAAATTAATTACTTAATTTTGTGGTACATCTTTTTATTTTTCGACATAACCACATTTACTAGCCCTCCTGGGTAGGAATGAGAAAATAATAATAAAAAAAGAAAAATTGTAAGTGTATCTGCCTGGAGAAGAGAAAGAAACTATTTAGTAAATAACACCCTCAGTGGACCGTGTCAGGATTCCAACCGCAACCTTCCCATCACCTTCAAATATGACTAGACGAGTTCGAAGTTTAGCCTGCGTACCCACCAATGCGAGAAAATCGCGCTTGTTAAAAACACGAAATATGCTCGCTTTGTAAACGCGATAATTGCGGTGGATCTAACTGTCCTAGGCTGTGACATTCACTTTCTCTGTGTCCTCGAATCCTTGTTGATGACCACCTGACCACTGCCATACAATGGCGGATGTTGCGTAACTGTCTGCAAACACGGGCACGATACGCTCTACTTACCTCGCCTGTTTATATCTTATTATTAGTTCTTTTTACCAATGTGCTACTCATTAATAGTGATTGTTACGAATCTCACTGGCCTCTTGGGACAGTCACAGCTAATATCGACTAATCAAATGGGACAGATAGGGAATAGGAGGGTGAGACATAAGAACATTTTCAGAAATTCACTTGGATAAAGTATGAATGAACGCTAATAATTTTAAAAAAAAGAAGATATTACCTAATAGGATATTCACCCTTGGCCTCTCTAGTAAAAGTAAAACATGTTAACGCTGAGCTAACTTTGCTGCCTTTTTTAAATAGCCCACAACACACACACACAATATATAAATATAATATATACCAGCACCAGCTATCTAAAATTGTTCATTTAATTCATATAAAACTGTTAGAGATTTTTTATTTTCGTATTTTAATTTTAGTGAAATATTAACATAATAAAAAAGCCTCATTTTTTCTGGTGATACATTATGTCCCCACCTTAAGAATATATAAAAAAATTAAACATGTTTTTAATCTAGTTGTTTTATTTATTTGCGTTAATCTGTGTTTGGTGAATGAATTTTTCTACACAAAGAAATAAGATGTGATGGTGAATGGACAACATTACCAGTTGTGTGTATCATTATTTTGGGCTTCCTCTTTATAAGTTCAATCCAACAAAATGTGTTGAATCCTAGTTGATTTTGGGTATGACGCAGCAATAGACTCAGAAAACAAAAACCTATATTTATTTATTGAACCTTCTGAGGGCATGAATCATATTTGAAAATTAATTGTTTATTACACAATTTTTTCCATAAATACTCCCTCCTGTAACAGAGCTCTACTATATTTATAAGAACACAAAAATGTTTTTGGTCCTATTATTTATATCTTTAATTATTTTGAAGCTGTAAGAATAACGCCAAAAATACACGCCATTTATATGTTAATAAAACACAAGATAAACACTTTTTTTATATATAAAATGGAGCCGTGTGTTTATTTAATAGCTCTGAGGATATTGCAAATGGAATTCAAGTAAAGTACAATGCACCAACGGCCATCATCTGGTGGAATAAAACTCAATTGAAAATTCAACGTTTCTAAAAATAAAATAGTGTAGATTGATTTTAGATTGTTTAAAGAGTTTCGCTCTCACGCAAATTGTACCGTTAAGAATACAAACTTTTTTAAATTAAGAGTTTCTTACATAAATAAACGTACTTTGAAGTTATTATACTAATAGGTTATCTTTATGAATTAGACAAAAAACAGTTACAAACATTTTTCTTTTATGTCTTGACATTTGTATAAAGTTCAGCTTTAATGTTAGAAGCTCAACAATATCTAAAGAAAATAAGGATCTATTTTAATAGATACAAATGAAAGACGATAATAGTTAAACTATTGATTCATATAGATTAAGATTATTTTTTCTGAATGATATCCCTAGGTTTATATTTCTGTATTTCTGCTGATATTCTCAGTTTGAGGTACACTAATTGTTATAAAATCCCTACGCTGTATTTTAAATGGGGGAATACTTATTTTATTAATAGTAAATTATTACAACAATATTTACATGTGTACTCATTATACTTGGATATTGATTAAAATATTCCCATGATAAAACAGTCTTAAATGGTTCATCTTTCCCAATAGATGTGATTGAGCCTATTGATATATTATTTTTAGGTTATCACTATCTAAAAAGAATTTTATTTTGATTGATTTGGTATATACTTAACAGTGATGAAACATTATTAAAATTAAAATGCATGTATAGTTTTATTAAATTAATCAAAAACATGATAATTACAAAGGTATTTCATATCATAACAGTCCGATAGCTTATTTTGTTACATTCAATACATTAATCCTGGTTAATAATCATGCCCATATCCACCGTGTCCGTATCCTCCATATCCGCCGTATCCCAATCCATGTCCGCTATATCCCAACCCATACCCGCCGTATCCCAGTCCGTTACCGTAGTTTCCATGGTAGGAAACTGTAGATACGGCCGGTGCAGCCACAATGACCTTGGAATAGGCGAGCGGAGCTGCGTAGGAGAGACTGTGCTGGTTGCTGTAGCTGTGGGCAGGACCGTAACTCAGAACTGGGACGTAGCCGTAACCCAGACCTGCCAACCCACGCTTCGTAACCGTCTTCTCTCCCTCCTGGGCTGCGCATGCGCACACCATAGCGGAGATGATGGTAACTAGCTAAGAGAGAAATATATATATATTCAGTCATCACGCCTGGGAATACAGAATCATAATTCCACTATTTTCGGTCGCACACATTCTATAATTATTTAAAACACTTAAAAATTGTTGAGAAACCATTATATTTTAAAAATAAATAAATAAATCATAAATAATACTGTTAACATCTTCTAAAATGTTGTATGTTTGCTTCACATTATTAACTAATTTAGTAATACTATCAATGATGTGTGCTTAGAATATATTTCATTATTCTTGAAAAATAGGTGGTTCTACCTAATGCCACGTAATTAAACATTTCAGAATAAAAATACTACACGTTAATAATAACTTCTTGTGTGTTTGTGCATGCATGCATATACACTTATTAATACTTTGTGTGAGGGTTGCATTAAATCATTTAAAATTTGAAAATAACATCTGTTTTCTTTTAAGCTTATTCTACAGTTATTCAGCTAAATACTTTTGGGGTCATGAGCTCGATCCCAGGAATAGCCAATTCGTTAATAAGAGTGAATGAGTGTCAACTGAACTTATAGTTAGCTAATATTGTACTATTTAGGTATTGCTTGATCATTTGAGGAAAACATTATTTCCTACTATTTTCTCATTAAAATTGCCAAAAACGTAAACTGTTAGTGGGTTTAATGATTTAATTGGTTATGATCTAATCAAATGATTACGTTTTAGATTAAAGACTGGTCTAACTATCTTGGAATTTATCTATACTTGTGTATGTTTTAATTTTGTGTATTTCTATTTACTATCTATCCAAGCTATCTACACATTAATACTGGTGAGATAGATTGATCTAAGGACGGTAGGAAATAGAAGACATTTCTGGTTAAACCGTAGAAGTAGATTGGGAAACTATTTAATAAAAAACAGCTAGGTACACCCAGCCAGGACTCGAAACCTGGCATGTCGTTCCAAGCAAACCAGCAATAAGTACTCTATAATTATGGCCTACACAGGCTAAATTCCCTAAAACGAGTTAGAATTAAACACAATAACCTCCAATTAATAAACTTTTCAAAGACAAATAAAAAACTTATGATTTTAATTAGCAATTAATATATTTCTAACACTAACATGCAGTATTATTAATAATAATTAAATACGAAATACGTATTTTTTTTAAATATGTTATTTTTACTTAAACTATTTTTAATAGTGTGTAGTTAAAGTAATATATATATATATATATATATGTGTGTGTGTGTGTGTGGGTGTTTTTCTTACCACAAATTTCATTTTGTAGATGCTGTTTGTTGTTTCAGACACTGTTTGAAGACTGATGTCTGAATGAATGGTACATGCCACATTTATACTGGGGAGAATTCCTTATTTCGTCGATGTGAGCTTAAGGTTTATTTCCACACCTCCTAGGAAGAGAGTATAATGGCTGTATGATGGCTACACGTTGTGTCTCAATTATTTCTTCCTGTCACGCATGTCTAAGCCCGGTCGCTACTTCCTGGGTATCAATGCTACACGTTTTGATATCTTGATAATTAATCAAAATATTGTGCGGATTGTTACATTGTTTGTTTGTTATATCTTCTACTCAAGTGCTAATATATATATATATATATTATAATGCAGAGTGAAATAATTTGAAATATTTATTGTTGTATATTTGACTTGAAATATATTAGTTTTAGATTCAAAATATAACTAAATATTTTATATAACACACTACTATATCAGTATACTAGATTGCCGATGACGAGGAGATCAAGGTTCGACTCTAGATTGGGTGTGTAAATATGGGTAAAATCCCTATACTTATAAATTTCTCATCCCTAAAACCATTGAAGTAATTACTAAATATGCGTCTACCCCAAATGGATAGTAAGACAAGGTGCTAAAAAAACATTTTTTTACAACAAAATCATACAAGATATTTCATATTGTACTATATAGCTTCAAAAAAAATTTTAAACTGGTAAATTTACGCAGAAAAAATCGTAGAATCTAGTAACCATAATAAACACCGTATATCTAAAATTTAAAGTGAATTGTTCCAACTATTTTTTTTTTCAAATATAAGATTATCAATAGTAAATAATGTGTAAGCTAGTCTCAATATATTATTTTTATTAGTAAAAATATTATTATTAGCTCCACGTCTTACTACCCGTTCGGGCTATAAGACCTTAGAATAATGTGTAATGGTAGGATGATTGTGAGATGAAATGAAGGACCTACAGTTTAACGTGGAATCCGAAACATGGTGGAGGCCTGGCATTCCCCACATTCACAAGATGTCTTGTCAGAGGTGAAGGAAGGGTTTGGTAATCAGATAAATGTATGCCAGAACCCAGAATCTAAAATATATTTAAAACATTACATACAACTATCTTGAATTTTGATACATTTTAACATCCCTTATGAGATTTCCCAAAAAGTATATTTTGTACTATATTATATAATTTTTTTCATGTATGTATGTATGTATGTATGTATGTATGTATTAATGTACGCTTATACTTTATATTTATTGATTGATACTTATTTTTCCTTATGTAAAAGAGTCGATACAGTTTAGTTACTTTAGAATACTTTACAGTACAAATATCGGCCGGTTAAGTGTGAAGAGACTATAAACGTACACATACGACAGGACATTTTAGAAGAGTTTAATATTTAAAGAGTTGAGGTGGGGAAAATATAAAAGGTACTGTTTTATCGTGAATTAAAAAGGTAAACACTAAAACCTGGTGGAACTGAATAAGTTTATTCCTCAAAATGATTCTCCTATTAACTTCTCCATTTATTATCAGCATCCTAAGCTCAACTAAGTCCTAGAAACAATGTTGATTTGGTTTAAAAATCTTGCTACGTAAAAAATGTTCTCGACAGTTTTTGTTAGCATTCACACGATTTGTTGCCAACATTGTTAAGCTGGTGGCTTTTAAATAATCTTTTATTTAATTTCTCCTTGATGAGAACAGGCCGTTATGGGAAATATTTGCCTGCCCTAATACATTTATTAGCATGGATAATTTTATTAATATTCCTTAATAGAATTTAACTAAGAAAACACAATTAAAGCAACATTTACATTGGTTCTCGTCAATCTAACACTTAGTGAAACTCCATGATGTCAACTCACAATGGAGCCATACCGATCAAAAGATAGCTATCTGTTGGCGAAACTAGTGCTAACTTCTGCAGATAAAGAGTGCTGTGTGTTTAACATAACGAGCCCTCCGACCGTTAACCTCATTTTTCTAGACCGGAGAAAGGGATAAAATCCTTTGGACACTTTTATATATTTGGGTCTGCCGGATCTTAAATCCGGTTGTAATAATATTAGAGTTTTGGCACTTTAAAAAATTAATGATCATTAATGTCAGAATAAAACTTAATTACGCTTTGACACTAAAAGTGAAATATAAGTATTCTTATCTTAATTTTTTTCTGGACAAGAAATGAATTAGAATTATATGGTAGATTCACGTCACCAAAAAAAAAACTTATTTATCGATTAAAAAATTACTGAATATTCTTTCCTGGGTAGATGTACACTTATTGTGTCTTATAGATGCATAGGATAAATGGGATCTCTAAATACAGGCTATATTAAGAGATATATAAGTATATAATATAATAAAAGTGATTGTTATTAAATTTTTATTTTATCCTAAATGTTCGTTCTATGATTATTTGATTCTACTTTTTAGTTGGGACTGCACCCCCAGTGAGTGTATTAATTTTACGGGGCAGAGAAAAGAATTATTATATATATGCAAATATATCACCTCGTTAGAAGAAGATAGTATAGAGAAGGAGAGCCAATCATCTTACTGTCCGATTTTTATAAGAAGGGTGTTTTATAAATTACAAACATATCTTTCTGTGGATTAAATTGGTTGCACCATCTTTATTTTTTAGATTAATTTTATTTTTATTGATACTATGTATCAAAGGTGGCTACCAAAGAAAGATCACATGACCCAACGTATATATACGTGAGTGGATATCTTGTAGCTGTTATACCTGTCAGTTAAAGCTGTTTCTATACAGATTGGACTGTATGGTAATACAAAAGCGGCAAATCAAGACGATAATCAAGCACTCATTTTAAACACTAATTAAATTCACTTATTGTTCCTCATTAAAACTAGCTGAAAATTTCCTTCCCGCCTTTTGTTAAAGTATTAGCAATACTAATTATAGTGGGACAGGTTCGTGTGTAGGTGGTGCAATCACGCAACCAGCTGCCTACATCTGATAACACTCACAATGATGGATTGATGACACCCCTCTTCACCCCACTCCGAGAAGTGCAGTAATCCATAAGAAATGGTCCCACTTGTCACTAGGCGAAAATAAAAAATGGAAAGAGGGTGTTCGTGGCAGTCAAATTAGGGGAAGGCATGGGGTGGAATTTCAAACACCGTATTTTGGACAATCGAGCGTGTCATAAAACTTTTGAAGACAAGAACCATATATTACCCGCTTTGGTGTCCGCGTCGTCTAACTCACTACTCCAGCGGCAGTTCGGACTGCCGGTGACAGGGAAATCGAGGTTCGAATCTCAGTTGGAATATACTGAGGGAGATATTCCAAAATGGTTTTACACTCTTCCTCTACGCAAATGCGGTTACACTTCCTATAAATGTAGCCCTACTTGATCCCTAAAACCATTATCGTTGTTAGTACATAAACGTACAAGCCGAACGGCTATTAAGATGCAGTGCATTTAAAAAAAAATTATAGCATAGGTTTCTTGTAAGTTGTCTATAATATCTATATTTAAATTTAACACAGGTTAACTTAAAGATTAAAAAGGTTATTAAGCTCTTCTAGATGTAATAAAATACTATAAAGAGGTACTTGCTTGACTGTTTGATTTATAACTAATTTGAATATTGGAAAAAATAAATAAAAATAATAAACATAAATTTCTAATAAAATTTGAGGAAGATACGTAATATGAATACTAAACATGAATCCAATTTGCACCTAAGAAGATGCACAACAAGCAAATGCTATGTGGTTAAATCATATATTTCAATAATATACTTTGTTAGTAGAGTATTTAAATCCAACTAAACACTGTAAAGAAGGCATTCACTTAACTCAATTTGTATCAAAATCATCGGGAATTTAAATTAGTTATAGAATATTTAATCTTAATGTGTTCATCTACTCCAGAAATACCTTTTAAAAATTGATAAATGATACGTAAAAAATAAAATAAAATATTTAGTATCCTCCACTAATTAGAGTAATTTTTATTAAACTAAAGAAATAAAATCGACTGTTTAATTAGCCATAAAGTACATAAAACATAATCGATTCCAAATAGTTTTATTAAATACGAATATATGTTGGAATACGTTTTTTAAAATCTTAGCTTTAGATAAAGTCCATAACTTTAAATATATATTTTATACTTTTTTGATATAACGAATTTATTTTCTATTTTTAAAATAGAGGAGACCTTACATTGCAAGAAACATTAATTTTTATTGATGTGGAAAAACCATAAAGCTAACAAATACATGCACAGACACACAGTGCTCACGTATAACATGAATCCGCATTTGTCTTGGCAATAAGATAGAAAAGGAAAATGCGGGCGCAGTCCCTCTAAATTCTGCCTGTTTAATGTCTGCCTCAATAGCGTAATTATATTTGGATAATTCGGACATATGGTAAGGAGCAATGCAAACATAAACAACTGATAATTTAGTTTTGGAGACCAATTTCCTACCTTAAAGTTTCAATTAAATGTACTCATGTTAGTTGTACTTATTTTCGTTTTTAAATCTGCGCATTTCTGGCAGTCATGGACTACGCATGCGCGGAGCATATCATGGAGGATATGGTAACGGGCTTGAATACGGCCTCGGACCGGGACTCGGCTATGGGGTAGGATAAAGTTACGGACTGAGACATGGTGGCTACGGATACAGTGGTTGATATGGACACTATTACTAACCGGGTTGACGGGATTTATAAAGTGAGCTGATGATCCATTTGTATCATAAAACTCTCACTGGCTGGTTCTGTTTAGAACAAAAGCCTATCCACGACCTCCTTTCCTCCCTCCACCTTGGCCCAGTCCTTTCCTCTCTCATCCACACTCCTCCTTAATTCCTTCAGCCATCTGTCCCTTTGTCTTCCTCTCAGCCTCCTACCATCCCCCTCCATATCCAACATCCTCCTGGTCATCCTTTCTCTCTCCATTCTTCTCACAGGACCATACCACCTTAGTCTTGTCTTCTTTCCTGTCTTTGACTGGTTCTTCCTTTACTGTTCATCTTACTCTCTAATTTCTCATTCTTTTAAATTTGTTCACACTGAAATAAACACTTAAAATTGTTTTAATAATAGAAGTGGGTTTGCCTTAGCAATAACCCTTAAAAGGGAATACAAACAAATTACAACTATACTGCTATTTAAGTTGCGACACCAGAATATCTAAAAAATGAAGTATTTTAGAAAAAAAAAATTCTATTTAAAAGCTTTTGATTTGAAGGGAAAGCGTACAACACTAGTTAGTTTTTATTTATTGAACTTCAAGATTATTTCTAGTTCAACCTTGGCTTTCTAAAAAAAAACTATAATTTTTAAAGGCATTTTGTTCTACACAAAAAAACTTTCGGAAACTTTATTTATTTGCCATCAAATATGTGAAGATATTACTTTTGTCTTTATTAGTGGGTTCAAAAAGCTAAAGCTATTATGTATTCTTTTAGTGAGGATTACTCAGTCTGGATATCATATCTTCCCGTACCCAGGGTCAATCTTCACTCATATATTAAGGCAGAATCTATGATGGACGTGCGAGGAGGAAATGGCCCAAATATAGGCAACCACTTTAATTTTAGGATCCACATTCATACCGGCTATAGATTTTTATATTTAAAACAATAAAGTTATATCTGTACCAAGCTCTCTGTATAGTACTGGGTTGAAATAATTTTATAAATATAGCTATATGGTTACAAATGAATTTTTTACAATGAGAGTCAAACTGTTGAATTTTGAAAGCAGGGTCCAAATATGGGATACCCTCAAAAAATCTAAAACTAGGTGAAAAATGAACAATAGAGACCCTTTTGTTTTATCATATTGCTCTATTTTATACAATTTGAGTACGAGATGCACTTTAAATTAAAAAATCTACCTTTTATAAAATAAAAATAAAAACTCACATTTTAGTTTTAAATGTTTAAATTTCTGGATTAAATAGTAAATTTGAAAAGTCACACAGGTACTCATCCTTTTCAGAACCAGCGCAATCAGGGTGCTTCCATTTATTACATTGAAAACACATCAACCAAATTTACCCCTTTGAGTCTTCAGGAAAGAGTATTTGCAAAACATGGATCTTGCATTCTTGTTGTCTGGACGTCCCCTTTAAATATATCAAGGTAACTATTACCATCATCCAGAGGAAAATACTGATGCCCTAAATTATCTTTTAATACTTATTCCGATGACATTCAGTTTTGTTTTGAAGACCGGTCTACTCTAGTAGTTCTGTTCCACTAGTTGACGCCTTGCCTCCAGTTTGAGATTTCTTCTTGCCCTTGTTGTCCTCAGGTTTTTTAAAAGACACACACAAAGATTCCTTATACGTTGATCCAGTTATAACACAAGTCCCTGCAACCTCGATTGGTAACTTTCTTTTTAATGGTCAGAACCGGAACAATATGAAAACGACTCACTTGCTTTTCGATTACAGCCAGAACGTGCTTGGTAGCTGGAGGGAAAGCCCTAGCTGGTTCTGAGGAAGAGGATGTAGAAGCTTCTGTCAGCTTGATATCTGAGATATGTGGTGTTGTGTTGCATGTCTTCTCAAACTCTATACAATACGCTATGAAATCAGCGTCAGAGAAAATGTTATTGTTCAATGTAAATATACCAGTTGTCCTGAATCCGTTCACTGCAATCACCCCACTCTGTACTTGGAGGCAGGCCTTTCCAAATATATCCATAATGTCATATGGTGTCTGTTGGAATGTCAGAGCCACTGTCTTATTTCCTCACTGTAAAGTGCTTTCAACGGACCCATGAATGTCTTGTCTAAAGACTGGAGTTTGTGTGTTGAATAAAGAGGAAATGAAATTATAGCCACATAGTTTGCTGTAGCCATGCCAATGACATCAACATTTCTAACATGACTGTAGTGTTCATCTAAGATAAGTTAAACCGGTTACTCTTTATTTGGTCCGGCTTTTTCAATGAAGTGAGCAAGCCGCTCGGTGAAAAGATTTGTTTGCACCCATCCAGAAGGGTGGGCTCTGCAGATTGATTAGTTCTTGGGTCATGTTCTTACAGGGAGAGATAGCTAAGGGAGGGATGAAATGTCCATATACACTCATGCAGACAATTATTGTTACTGTAGAACATTTTTCTGCATAAGATAAGGCCGCTATTTGCCTTTTACCATTTCTACAAATTAATAATGGAATTTACTTTTAACCATGGAAAGTCCGGCCTCGTCAACGTTGTGAATACGTTCAGCAGTGAATCTATATTTGTCGTACTCTTCTTCCAAAATTCTGAAAAAGCTCTGAAAGCGTTCCTTGTCGAAGCCTAATGCTCTCGCAAAATATGTTCCACAAAGATCGCGCACAGATAAACGACCCTTATGCTGGTTGAGAAAAGGATCCATCCAAGCTCTTCCATCTTCATTCGATTTGAAATTTGTTTGTATATTATTTCGAACTAATAGCAAGTCACCCTAGTACACCCATATATATTTTGCTCGATGATAAGTATGATACCAGTTCTTATTCTATTTATTTACCTAAATAGGGCTTTCTACATAGGTTATTACATATTACTTGAGCTGGACAAAGGTAAATTCTTTTTACTTAAATCTTAATGTGTTTTACGAGGTACATTAATGTTTTGGATGTTTTCAGAGTACCCATCTTATCAGCCCTAACGGCTGTGATGGCCTTCTTCATTTACTCTTAATTCCCAACCTCTAATTACCCTTTGAAATATATTTAGAAGTAGTTTCAGGGCATTCTGGAAAAAAAAATTAATAGGCTTAATGTTTCAAGTTTTCCTAAAAGTGGTCCAAATATAGACTATACCCTATTTAGACCACACCTAGGTTAGCAACCATTACCATGCAATGCTAATAAATAAATAATCTATGTTAAAAAAGATCTAACAATATAAGTAATGTGGTTCCCATATTGAAATAGATTTAAGATTAACGAATCATTGTGCAAAAAGTAAAATACACATACCTGTTAAAACTTCCAAAATCATTCAAAAGGAAAAATTACACCTTATAAATTACTCCATTTAGATCGCTCTGCTACCGATAGGCGACAGCCGACTATTCACGTACACTTAATTTGTTCCAAAGGCACCGTCTAGCAAAATTCCCACCAGGATGCAGCACCTACCAGTGCCTGTGGTACCACTAGCCCGTATTTAGATCCTAGGCCGTATTTGGACCATCTCCTCGATAAATGCAATATTATTTACAAGATTACTTTAATAAATATTCAAACTGATGACTATTAACATTTTATTGTAATACAATTTCTTGAATACATTTGTAATTTAAAATATCTTTAAAATTTATGTAATTTTTTAAAAAAAATTCAACATAAAGTTTTTGTGTGTGTGAAGAATGACTTACATTAAAAAATTATAAGTTTAATTTATAAAAAGTTCACCTCGAAACAACCTTGAAAACATTCACCAAACCAAAAATAACTAGTAATGTTCTTTTAGCCCTCCAAAACAAATTATTTTTCCTATTTTTTTTATAGAATGCTTCTTCTTCGGGATATGTCAGTGTCTCACCTTAATTACGTCATCAGATATAGTATTCACAAAAATGTCCTAAATGTCCTAAATTTATTCATCCTGTAGATGTTAAAATTAATTAACAGCATTTGTAAATAACCTTGGTGGTCTTGGAGTAAAGTACTCGACTCAAAACCTAATATCGTGGGTTCAAATCTGGCCTAGTTTGATGGATTTTTACTGAGCGATAAAAACAATTTCATAGCGCAACTTCCTTTGGAGGGTAAGTAAAGTCGTCGGACCTATGTCGATTGCAGCATGTAAACAATCCCTGGAATGTACCTGGAAGCACCTTTCTGTTTCTGGCAAAATTTGTGGACTATTTATCGCTCACTCGTAGAAATTCATGGGGTTGATGGGCTTATAGCCAGCTCCATTTGAATTAACCATCAGAAGTTTCGCAATACAAGCCATATCAGGAGTAGCAAAGCTTTGTTGCTGTCTTGTGCTCTACATAGAGTTAAATAAATTAATGGCGGAGAAATATGTGGCTTGAATAAAAAAACATACCTATGTCGTAGGCTGGAAACAGTAATGAATGAATGTAATAAAAATGGCTTGACACATGAATAAGGGAGTTACGATTTATAAACAATTTGAGATAGGAGAGATTTAACTAAGTTTGGTGCAATACTTCATATTATCGGCCTACTCTCACTCAACTATTGCAACTTAATTCATAATTTATGAAAAATATTAATTGATTTGTGCTACTTTCTCATTAATAAGTTAATTTAAATCAAACATTTAATAATACTAATGTTCTATCCCTCTAAGAAACAAATTTTAACTTGTTTACTACCCTGTCAATTTTTTTTTATTGAGAGGGTAGATTCATCTAGTGAATAAATTATCAAACAAATAAAATATAATATGTTTTTGTGCGTTTGTAGATGTGTTTGTTAGCCCTATAAAATATATAAAACTGAAACCAGCATACGTATCTGTAGGAGGAAGGACCCGCCTCGATGGCGTAGTTGGCTAACGTGCTAGTCGTGTTGATATCGACTGCTGAGGACGGGAAGATCGAGGTTCGAATCTCAGTTGGGTGAACTGAGGGTGGTTTTTCCTAAATGGCTTTCCTCTCTCCCTCCACGCAAATGCAGGTTCACTTCCTCTAACTTAACCTTCCCAATTCCTAATCCATTAGCGTAATTAGTACTTAAAGCATATAACCCGAACGGGTAGAAAGACGCGGTGCTAATATTATTATTATTGTAGGATGAAGGGAACATCAGAAGTACTTCTTTAATTTGGCTGACAAGTCTAAAGCCACATAAACAACAATGTAAAGTAATAATAATAATAATAATAATAATAATAATAATAATAATATGTACAATATATATAAATATATATCTATATTGTACATATATATATATATATCAAATTTGACGCCTTAAGCCACGAAGAGTGAGTATCTCCAAAATAAAATATTTAAAATGTCAAAATTTGGAATACATAGGCTATACTTAAGGAAATTTAGAAATATGCCCTTAGGGCGTATTTAAAAAAATAATTTAGTATGAGCCTGATGTCTCAGACCATGTGATCAACGCTGCGTGTAGCTTTAAAACCATTAGAACTATAAATATGAAACCTCGGAACTTTGTGTAGAAAAAACCAAAGTAACATAGAAAGTAATTTTTTTTAAATATATTTAGCTCCGCGTCTCACTAGCAATTTGGGCTATACAATTATGTACTAGTTGCGCTGATGGACTAGGAATGATGAAGGCTTAATTTAGAGGAAGTGCACCAGCATTTGTGTAGAGAAGGGTTGGGGAAACAGTTTAGGGAAAAAAATCTCAGTATACCTGACGAGTATCAAACCACGATCTCCCCGTCATATGTAATATAATCTACTATGAGAGTAATGCCTTAAGCCATGCGGCCATCCAAGCGGGTAAGTGGAAACTGGTCATAGGTTTAAATAATAGCGGTAACTTTTGCTGGTGCTGTTTTATATATATATATATATATATCTATATATATATATATATATTGCGAGTCCAATTTCTTAGATCACGTTATCACCAGTTTGGATAGTCCCCAAACCAAGTAACATTAAAAATGTAAGTTTTACATAGGCCTATGTACTTAGGAAACTTTAGAATGTGCACCTAGTGTTTTTAAACTATTATATATATATAATTGTTTAATATAATTATATAGTATATATATATATAAAATATTTAATATATTATATATTTATTACAAGTTTGACATGTGACTATAAAACCAATAAACCTGTAATTTGAAACTATACATAAGATCCTATAAAAAAACCTAGTGCAGCTCATTTTTTTCTTGCTTTTCCTACTTTCACACAGATGCCCTAAATGAGCCTAAAAGACCCAACTCGAATCGTACAATCACCGGTTTGTTCTGTTAACCAGGTAGTAGTAACCCGATCGGTTAGAAAGACGCGGTGTTGAAAAAAAGTACCGGCAGTTAATACAAATTATTGCTGTCAGTATGCGCTGTTGAATGTAGCAGCGATTCGCTTTCTGTCGAAATTTATCTCCAAAGAGAAATCTAACTTTAAATTAAAATCATTAATGAGTCTTCCAACTTTTCCGGATTAATATAATTATAATGTAGACTAAAAACAGTGATATAATTAAATATAAACACACTATTCTTAAGATATCATTGTAAATTTGGGTAATTTTGGTAATTTTAACTGTCGTTTTTCCTATTACACAAATTACAGTTATATAAAGTCGAGTAATATTGAAGCTTGTATCTTTTTAATAACATTGATACATTTTGTGACGCCCACATAGATCCCGGGAAGCGTGCCCCAAAAAATAACCATGAGGTCACAAGAGAAACTTTTTTTATTTCAGATAAATTACAATGATAAAATAAATGATGAGTACATTAATGGCTTAGTCAGCCTACGCTTAGCCTGCCAAAGTACAGACTAAGCCGCCATAACTTACAATATTTTACTTGTCCCACAGAAGGAACGTAGAGTGAAAGTTAGAAGTGAATATTTTAAATTTAGCGCCCAAGCGCGCGCATACATTATAAGCTTTAACAGGAGTATAGATAAACAAGAAAAATTCTCATAAAACATAGCCTCGCGTAACTATAAAAATATACATGATTAGTTAGCCTAAATATTATAAGTAGAGGTTCCAACAATGACCGTTGGGGACCTATCCTAAATTACCAAGCAGCCTAATCCAATAACAATGCTTGTAAAAGTACAATACGTTCCCCGAAACTCCCGAAGCGTATATAACATAAATTTACTATCCCATGCAAAATGCATCTAATACTAAACAAACTTCTATCCCAAAAAATATCCTAGACAATATTAAATATTACATAGATGAACCAAGATATAGGTTCGGGCGCGCCTACAGTAAATAAATTGTACTAAGCCAAATATGAATCTCCCCAGAAAGTTACCAAAATTGAACCGTGTATCACCCACGCCATATCAAATAAAAAGTCCCCATTTATAAATTTATAAGTATTAAAGAATCGCCAAACAGTAATTTGGAAAAGTATCCCCCCCCCATTTAGAACCAAAGTGAATTTTGATAAATTTTACTCTAATATTAATTTCAATCAAGCGCCCTCACCTGGTAAAGCCAGTGATACAATGAGTGACCTATGAAATTACAGCTGTTGTTATATACCACAAACAAGTTCTCAGTAAAGGGGGGAAGAAGGGGAGGCACATGGAACAAAAGGAAGGGTGGAGAACAGCGCTCTGGTCCTAACGCGGACGTCCCAGTAATTGCCAGGCTAGACTGGAACATTCCAGGGGCGGATGTTTGTGAAGTCAAGTTGGCAACAGCTTTTTTTATTAGCTTGAGCGAGGCGCTGATTTGGCTCACGTCCCAGACAGTCATCGTTGCCCAAGCCACGAGAGTGGATGCGTCGCCGCGAGCCCGTGCGTCCTATTTGACGGGGAGAGGTCTCGGTCGGACTTGGCGAAACTTGGTGAGGGTTGGTGATCTTTGGTGAGCCTTGGTGAGTGAGAAACCTCCATATTTCTAGGTTGTAGTGTTTTGGATATTCTTGTTTGGAACATTGTTACAATTTAAACTCAATTTTATATGATCATGAGCCTTCTTAGACATACAAACTAATGATATTTGTATTATTTAATGCTTTAAAGGTTATATAAAGCTACTAGTGGATCGTTGCAACGATGTTTGCAGATCATTTAGCTAAAATGTATTCTAAACATTTTATTGGGAAAAGATCTTTATTCAAATAGTTCCCTTGACTTTATTGCTAAAAGATTACTCGTCAAAGGCTATAAGCTTTGCATAAATCATTTCGTGTCTAATTTGAATCAAAATATTTATTTTACCCCTTCGGACCACGATAATAACTTTAAAATGACTCCTCTTTCAGATCTATATATATTTGTTTCACCAAAACACTAAAGTAAAAATTAGTTATTACATTTAACAACGACAAATATTTTATCTATTCATATAAATCCATACATAAATCATGGTTTCCATGGTGATGTACACAAATAATGATTGTACAGATGAGTCCCTGCGTGAGCCGAATGAAAATGTGGAAAGCTCACTAGGAAATTTGGGTTTTTGTTTTAAGCTACTTTTTTGCTGACATCCCAGACCCATAACCTTTAAAACAGTTATACCATTTTCTCACAATTTCCTTTACCAGAAAGGGATTTTTTAAACCATACATAAAAGCAGAGGTAAACATTTAAAGACAAAGAGAGGAAAGCTAATAATCTACAATGCTGAATTATATATAGCCTGATATCATAGATTTGTTTGATAAATATAAAAATAAATGCCGTAATATTTTTATTTTTGCACCATACCACTATATTAAGAGATGAGTTGGTATTATTTGTAACCAGAAATTAATAGTTTATATATATATATGTATATTCATGCACAGAGCAGGGTTTCCATAGTGATGTAAACTAAAAATGAAAAGCTGAACATTCTCTGAGAAAGTCAGCTTTTTGTTAGAAACTACTATTTTTACTGACATCCTAGATCCCTAACCTTTAAAATAAGTGTTTTCTTGTCAAAATCTGTTCAGCCATTTCCTTGTAATTTCTATTACCACAAAAGGGCTTATAAAATTATAGTGAGAGAGTTAGAGAGAGTGTGTTTGAGAAAGGGAGTTAGAGAGAAAGTGATTTTGAGGTAGTGAGATTGGGATAGAGAGAGTTTGAAATAGAAGGAGTTTGAGAGTGTTTCAGAGAAAGAGCGTTCGTTAGAGAGATAGAACGCTCAAAGGAGAGAGATAATTTGAGATATATAGAGCGTTTGAGAGATAGAGGGTGTTTGAGAGAGAGTTAAAGAGAGAGTATAATAAATATAATGTGAAATAAATTGTGTGATAGAGGATTTATGTGTAAGAGAGAATGAGAAAATATTATATGAGAAAGATTGTGTTGTATATATATATATATATATAGTTTGTGTGGGAGGGGAGAGAGATAGTGTGTGTGAGGGAAGAGAGTGTGAGAGTGTTTGTGTGAGACCGTGAGAGAGAGTGGCAGATAGGAAGAGAGAATGTGAAAATATAGATGTGGTACACAAAACATAACGGTTCTTTGAAATATAATTCCTTCAAAATTAAGTATCAACATGGAAACATACCTGAAATTATTGTATCATATCTTCAAAAGTAAGCGGTAAAGTTGAAACAGAGCTTAACCTATACATTTGTATTGTGTTACTATTTGAAAAATGAACATCAAAACCCATTATTGAAATAAAGTGAACATTGAAACATACTATTTAAAAAAAAATCAAACTTAAATGTTTAAGATGATTATTTTAAAACATTATTCAATATAATTTTACTATTTTGAGCTTATAATACATACCAAAACACATGTAAACATCATTTTATCATGTGAGAAACATAACATAGACAATATTTTCACGAACTTAACAGGTTAACATATTAATTTTAAAATGATGCTTATATGATTTATTTAAATGCGAATTAACGATAACAACGTTTCAATAAAGAATAAATGTTTCCCCAGCTTAGGAATCTCAATTTAGATGTGTTATGACCAGAATCCAAAGAGAAATATTTATCCAAAGAAATGTGATGTGTTTGGACCAACAAATAAAGATTGAGTTATTAATTTTTAGACAAAGAGATATATTTTATTTAGAGATTTACAGCCATGCTGAAAATAAAGGTTTCCATGGTGATTAAACAAATAATAAAAAATTGAAAAATTCTCTGTAAAAAACGAGTTTTCGTGGAAAACTAATATTTTTCCCGACATCCTGGACTTCTAACCATTAAAATGAATGGCCCTTCGTCAAAATCTGTTAAGTCATTTCCTCATAATTTCTATTACCGTAAACGGGCTTATAACATTATATAATTACAAGGATTATTTGAAAGTAACAAAATGGGTATCCTTAAAATCAGGGTGCCACAATGCAAAAACTGACTGTACAAAAATGTTTTACGAATGGGGAAAAATTAATTTTGAAATAATTTTAGCTTTAAATTTCTCAAACCATTTAGTGGTAGCCTTAATTATAAATTAATTGTAGGTAGTGAAACTAGTCTTGTTAATTTAGACAAATACACGTACTGTATATGAGGGTTGGGATGAGAAAATTAGAATTTAGAATAGGCTTAGGCAAATTTGCATGGATGGAGGCTGGGATATCTCTTAGGAAAAAACATCAGTATACCCTGCTATGATCTGAACTTTGAACTTACCATTAGTGGAAAACTTTACTAGGAGATCTAGAAATATTGACTAATGAAAATATGCATGTGTAAATTCATAACCAAAATTATTAAAATATAAATTGTTAGGTTTAAAAACTATTTTAACTATCTCCTCAGTGAAAATACATTTTACTTATAGCAACTAAATTAGAAATTTCCAATACCCTGCTCCTTAGATATTACATATTAATATATAATCAGGGATTCGGGGTGAGCGTTCAATAATACACAAATTGCATTATAAATACATTTTTGTTATAAAAGTTATCGATTTTAGCAAACTAATCCATTATTTATATCAATTAAATGTATTAATATTTTGTGAGTTAATTAAAGGAGTATGAAAACTACGTTTCCTCAACTTGCATATTTAAAACCTTTCTTAGCTATAAAGTTTAGTATTATTTAATTACATAAGTCTATATATATTTTTGTTTTATACATTTTGTCTGGAGCTGAAAATACAATTCCTGATCAGTATATAGCTGAGGACCTAATCATTCTTAAAATATTATAGAATTAATACGCCTCATTTATTTTCTGATTAAAATCACAAAGTCGTAGTGTCGTATAATGCCGCACTTTAAAAAAATACATTTCATTGAGATACTTGAATTTACGCCTTTTCGAGAACTTTCCATAATTTTAAGCAGCTCTGCATTACTGGAGTGAGTACAAACATGACTATAATTTCGGAAAAGGTAAAAGAGGACTTATGATTGTATACACTTTTTGTGTGTGTTCTGTCTAACGCTGAAGTTGGTTCCACATGTTATGGTACACTCTGTATATTTATAGCTTTGTGGCGTTAAGAGTAACTGAAATGTGAAGAACAATCTTAATAGCTTATTCAAAAGATTAACTTCAGTGAGAAAAAAAATGTATATACGTATTTCTTTATATCAGTAAAATTGTGCTAATGTGTACAGTTTATTTCTATACCCTAAATAACTCCAGCATGTGATAACAAAAATAGGCCCATATGTTCAGGAAAAGGGAATCTTCGTGCTAGCTTTAGGCAGCCAGGGCAAGGCATTACAGGAGCAATATTAGTTATTTATATTTAAATCTTCTTTCCAAGAGTCAGGTAGTGGAACCCAGAAAACATTTTTATATTCCTTATATTTATATATGATATCATTAACTATTAACCAGCCATACATTACATTAAATTTATTGGCTCTAAAACTAAATGAAATATGTTTATACAAAGACTGCATGGAAAATTTGAACAATATTTTTATATCTTTTTAATTAATTGAAGGGGTTAGTGTGTTTATTTATTGATAATATTATTTTTAGCTTATTATAATTAAATTATTATTATTAGCACCGCGTCTTACTACCCGTTCGAGTTATACGCACTTACGCTAATGTGTATTGGTAGGGTGATTGTTAGATGAAATGGAGGACCTACAGAACGTGGAATCCGAACCAGGGTGGAGGCCTGGCATTCCTCACATTCACAAGCTGTGATTAAAACACATCTTGTCAGAGGGGAAGGAAGGGTTTGGTAATCAGACAAATCTGTGCCAGGACCGATGATTGAATCCCGGGCCCCAGCAAAGGTGTCCGACACTTTACCCCCAGACCACCAGGTCACCAGTTTAATTAAAGATAAATAAAATATTATTCTGTAAAAGAAAACTGTATCCGTAAAGATCAAGTTGGAACACATTACCAAATAAACATTCAAATATATATCTAGAAAGTAATGAAGGTAGAATATTTTCATTTAATTAAATAAAACATTCATTTGAGGAGCTGCAAATAACAAGAACACGATTAATATGTATCTTTCTTACTTTTTAATTGAAAATAAATGTATTACAAAATTAACAGTTTCAGGAAAATTTTATAAATACAGAAAAATTATTTCAAAGAAATATATTATTTGACTACATTAATAATGTTTATATTAATCATACAATTAATTAAATTATATCATTGTACATACTTTCATTTTTAAACTAACACTATTTTTATTCAGATATAAAATAAATTGAGCAATTTTAAGTTAGTATTATCTTTGTAACACAATTTTTAAATTCTGTGAATTTACAAACCCGTATTAATCTAAAGATTAAAATTTAAGAAAATATATTTACAAAAAATTATAATACCATGCTTTTAAAGCATTCCTTATGGAAAATAAATATTTTGTATCAATATAAAAATAAACTGAATTTATAGGACTATTAACAAATGGACTTCATTGATTAAATGCTTTTAATTTTTAAATCGAACCATTTTGCACATCAATTTCTTTACAATTTTACCCACCCTTACATGATGGATTTCCAAAACAGTACCTCTGCCCCCTCCAACCTCTCCCTTATTCCAACACTCATATTTCCCAATGCTAGTACAGCCTCTCAAAGATCGTTATGGTCGCGTAGTGAAGTGGTGATCCCGTGGTGATGAACACACCTAGAAATAATGTCCGTATCCACCATATCCGCCGTATCCTCCATAACCTCCATATCCACCATATCCTCCATATCCCCCATATCCCAACCCATGTCCGTATCCACCATAGTAGCCGACGGATGACACAGGGTAGCCATATCCTCCATATCCTCCATATCCACCGTAGCCTCCATATCCACCGTAACCACCGTATCCACCATATCCACCATATCCACCGTAGCCCAGACCTATTAGACCTCGCTTCTCTGTCTTCTTAGCTTCTTCCGCCAAGGCGCAGGCTGCCAACATGACAATCAGGATCTGTGACAGAAAATATAAATTATGAGTCCTCGTATAACGTGGCTAGTAATGTTCCGAAAGTTTCAGCATGGATTGAAATCCTTGTAAGTTGAATGGTGCTTAAATAGGTTTTTAAACATGTGTTTGTTTCAAAGAATGATTAAAGCTAAACAAGTTCTGTTTTTATGAAGAAATCGTTGCAAAAAAAGTTTGCTGTCCTGTAAAAACAAATAAAATGGTGATTACGTTATCAGATATGCCTCAGCTTTCTTGTGTTACCATCCATTATATTTAAAGTGATACTTTATAGATGCCATTGCTAATCATAAGTCAAAGAACTGCAGCCACTCATCCACAAGTCTGTATTACTCGAATCCGTGCAAGGCAACGAATCTCTGTACTCCGCTATGTTGTTTTATAAAGGATAAAAAGCTACAGTTTGGAGAAACCTCCTTCTAATGCACTGTATATGAATAATTATCCAATTGTTCTAATGTTGAAATGCATTAAGTATTCCAAGTGTCAACCTTATCAATTACTGCTACACAAGTTTGTAAAATCGGTATTCTTAAGACCACATTTGTACGTATAGGTCCGTGAAATAGTCTGACTTTACTTAAAGTTTACTGTAAAAGTAATTTACTGAAGAAAGAATGGAATAATTTTCATCTGGTAGTAAGTTATCATTTGAGTAAAGTAATAATCGTAGGGATTGACATTTTTAGCCCTGGAATGACCATTATTAACAACATTATGTAGGGTCTATTTAATTTTATATAAACTTATATTTTATATAACTATAGTGCCGGTTAAACTACATCAACCAACATTTTATATAAGTTGGATGGTATTCAGTCAAGGGTCTCGTTTTAGATTATCGCCATAGCCAAAAAAATATCATTGTTAAATTATGGTTGTACCCTCATGAATTTACGTCCGTAAAATTTCTATAAATATTTTACATTGTATACAATCAATATAGTTCCTGAATCGAGGACTTTTATAATCATTCTGATCATAAAGTGAATACTAAAAGATCTCTAAAAGTATATTAAGGAATACACCTTTTTAGTCCACACATAAATTTGATATATTTATATGTGAAAGTTCAAAAGTTCGAAAGTTGTCTTTAATTTTAAATAAACAAAGTATACTTGAATCTAATCGAAATGAATGAGCAAATATATCAGATATTTCTCTTCTCACCAAAAACCAAAGTATTGTTTATATTTACTTACCACAGTCTTCATATTGTTATTTAGGTTTGGTTTTGACGAATACAACTGATGATTTTTTCCTATCAAAACCTTGTATTTATACTTACCCACTGTCTCTTACCCTACTCCGTCTCCACTACGTTCACACACACGCATGCGAGCTTTTATGTTATTGTGGAAAGGAAACTTTTTGACTATAATTCTCTCGATGTATGAATCGTTCATGTATGAAGTAAGTTATGCAAGATAAGGAGAACAGCAGTGTCACATAAGTTCTTTTATTATAAAGACTATTGCAAAAAACATTATAGAATATGGCTATGTCTTATTATTATTTTGTTAGCGGTGGTGCAGTTTAATGTGTGCACTTTTAATTGTAGTAGGACGTATAATTTATCACGTGATAAATAAACTAACCAATACGGGTATTAAGCTCTATCGTGACCTAAAGTGAGTCGCTATAGTAAAATGACCATATTATTATTACATTTTTAATACAGCCATTATAAAATATCTACTGAAAGCCGGAGAAGGTAATGTCCAATTTTCATAGGAAGGCTCTTTGATAAAATACTAACATATTCTTTGCTGATGAAAATATGTATTGTAAGTCTTATTTTAAGGGTATTCATTATATATATCAAAATTGATAGCAGCAGATCTCATAATGTGACATCTGAATAATTGGAAGTAGATCTTTTAGATCTTAAAATAAGTGTCAGGTAAGTGTCTTCCTACTAAAATTAGAGTGTAGTTGGAATTTAAAGGTATAAAATACACATCATAATCATGTATTTTATTAGAATTATTTGACTGTGTTAATAAATTAGGTGTATATATGAAGAAATATATTAAATATTCAGCATATATATATATTGGGTGATCATTAAAGCTATATTTTCAGTGCGAGAATTGGCCTAAGCACCGACACTATAGGCGTTATATATAATCATAACGGCCAGATCGTAACAAATACAATTTTTATTATTTGAAGTTATTAACGTACACTTTCTGAACAGACTGATTGTATCAGAATACGACTTACAAACTAATATATATAACAGACACAACACCCGATCCCCGTCCATTCATTCATCACGGTGTAAGAGAAAACCCACATTTCACCAATAATAGTTTTTTCCTCCAGGTCAGGAATTGAACCCGGAAGCTATAGCCCAGAAGGCTGACACACTAACAACTAAGATAAAATGTCGGAATGTTACTGAACGAGATATTAAGCTAATCAATATTGTGGACAACAAGAATTAAATGTCCATCTCCGGATCGCTCCCGAAGTAAGTAGGTTTTCTTTAATTTACATATCACCGCATCTTACTATATGTTCAAGTTATAGTCATCCATGATAATTATTATAATGGGAGAGAGATGAATAAGGAAGCATTTTAAAGGTGGTATAACCCCATTTACGTGGCAGTAGATTGGAAAACTATTTAGGAAAATCACCCTCAATAGACCCAACCGGGATTTGAGCCCTGATCTCCACCTCCTCAACACGCCTGTCTAACACGAGAGTGAAACCTTAGACCATTCGGCCACTGAATTGGGTGAATAGAAGGTGGAAATTATTATAATTTTACCTACAAAAATGACTATACATTTTATGTGTAAGTTTTTCTTTGTAAATATAACTGCAAGTAAAGTTGGAGTCTAAAATTTAAGAATAAATTAGGAATGCGTGATAATTACTTGTCACTGACAACGATGATATGCAATGATGCCTGATTAGACATTTAAACCTATTAACAAATCAATACTATGAGATATTTTTACTCAATACATATAGATTTAAGATTGTGTTTATTTATTTAACAAATCGAGGACAACATTAATTTGAAAAATAAGCCTTGTTTCGGGAATTGTCTCAAAAATTTGTAAGTTTAAAGGGCTTTCACTATTTGTTGGCTAGGGTTGTTTAAACCATGTATTAAACAATATTATTACATCTTAAAAGGTCAAAAGAACACTAATGAATATATATAAATACATATATTTAAGATTAATTATCCTTCTCACATCTATTTGTTACCAGCTGTTCTAGTTATGAACATAGAACTATTTCTGAGAGCTAGAACTACTAAGTTATAAATGAATGCATACCATGTACAACGCCACTACTTAATATTCATTATATTTAATTTTTAAACTAACCAACCCCATGGTATAGTGGTCAGCGAACCTGGCTACGAGCCAAGGGGTCTCAGGTTCGATTCCCGGCTGGTTCCTTAGATATCCTTCTCGAACAGAGAATTACTCCAATGGTCACCAGGATTTGATTAATGGGTTTAAATAAGATCTAAGTGGTTCCATTGGTCTCATACTCATATTCACCATCATCTAATCTCATCGGGACATATAAAGAGCTATCACGGAATATATTCGGGGATTCCCTGGACAATGGCACTGGCTTATATTTCCTTTACTGCTCTTTAAATCTTGTAGCCCAGACGGGCAAAATTGTGTTATCGTTTTCTAGGTGCTATATTTAGATTGGGCTATTAGCTCCTTGGACAATGCAAATCTATAACTCAAAATCAACTGTCCATTGAATGATTCGATTTATCACCAGGTGGTAGCTACAAGTCCCTCTTCCCAGTGTTTTTTACACAGACAGACAGACAGACGACATCACAAAAAACACTTTTTCAGGTTCAGCAGGTCATGAAACGTCCATATCCATAATTATCTTAACTTATTATTTTGACGATCACAATATCCTCGGGTCTGCGAACAGTCGACCATTTTGTTTTAGCATGTCTTATCCTTTCTGGCTATATGTCTGTGTAATGATTACGATAATGTGTTGGGAATGAGGATGGTTCAATAAAAGTAAATGTACCTACATTTGCATGTAGGTAGAGAAAGGAAATTGTTTTTATGATAAAGCTAAACACACCTGGCCGGGATTTGAACTTTTAGTTCCCCCTCATCGGTAGGCCAGTTTCTTACGAAAATGACTCCTAAGACCATGCAGTCACCGAAGAATGGTTTGAAACATTTGAGGACAAACTATTCACCTAGCATGTTTTTGCTAGCAATAAAGGCCTTATCGTAAGAAAGTAGATAAGCGACTATTTCATAAAGACAGTTAGGTAGCACCTCTCCAAAAACTAGCGCCAACTTCCGTACCACGGTTGGTAAGTCTCGTTCCCTTCAACGACCGTCTCTCAAACCATGACATGTCGTCATGTGTGGGTCAATGCTGGCAGATGTGGCAACAGCCGAGGTAAGTGAACAGCCGTCAAGTTGGCCATTGTGTGCCGGCCCTAGCCGTGTGAAGATTGATATCTCTTGCTGATTGTCTCGAGAGAAGACGTCCATGAACTCTGAGCGATTGTCAGCAGATTGACAAAGGTAATTGAGACTGTCTTTTACTTATGACAAGGTCACATAGGCGTCTTGCAGCGGGTTTTAGGGAGATATTTTGATATATTTACTAATTTTTGGTTGGGAAACTATTTTTACCAAATAAAATTAAACTTTTAATGGAAAGTTAATAGGCCTATTTACCGGGATCATCTCTTGAATATATGTGCAATGATATTTAAAAATAATTACCAAAATAATTAAAGTTTTAATCACTCTGTTGTTTTTAGCACAACATCTTACTACCCATCCGGATTGTACTCTTATGTGCTAATTACGGGTGACATGGTAGTCTAGGGGTAGGGTGTCGGACTTCTCTACTGGGGGTCCGGGGTTCAATCCTCTGTCCTGGCATAGATTTACATTATTGACAAACCCTTCCTTCACCTCTGACAAGACCTCCACCGTGGTTCGGATCCCACGTTAAACTGTAGGTCCTCCATTTCATCTCACAATCACACTACCAATACACATTAACGTATGTGTGTATAGCCCGAACGGGTAGTAAGACGTGATGCTAATGATAATACTCATTACGCTAATGGTTTTAGGGATTATGAAAGTATATCTCAGGTAAGTGTACCCCCATTTGCGTGGAGGAAGAGTTGGAAACTATTTTGGAAGAACCAACCGGCCTCGATATCCCCGTCTTTGTCGGTTCCCGCGAGAGTAGCGCGTTAGACCACGCAGTAGCTGAATTGGGTTTTAATCCCAAAATATTAATGTAGACCTTTGTAGTCTTAAATTAAAGTGTTTGCCTCAAGACCCAATGTTCGTGGGTTCAATTCCAGCCGGAGTGGACGGATTTTCTCTAAAGATAAAAATCCATGGCACAACTTTCTTCGAGATGAAAGTAAAGTCGTCAGATCCATTTCGATTGCAGCATTTAAAATAACCACGTAAAGTATGTGAAAATACCTTTCCCGACCAAATTTTAATAAAATAAATAAAATATATAAGCTTAAAAACGTATATTATTATTATATAACATAATTATTATAATATAATATATTACATATACGTATAAATAAATAATCCAACTATAATAAAATATTAATATTAGTGTTAATATAAAAATTTAATTCTAAATATATGGTCTTGGTCATAGAAATTCTCGTGTACTGAAATCAGTTGTTTCAAAGAGTGCACGTTAAATAATTCAAATAAATAGATTATAAACTTGTTAATAAAACCTCACTAAACTCCAGGAAATAGGTTGATTTTTTTAAAATATTAAATATACAAATGGATTAAAACTAATAATAATAATAATAATAATAATAATTTTTTCTGAATTTATGAATAAACACAATTAACGCAACAACATTTTCAAATTTAATTCAATTTTATAAAATACGATAATAATAATCTTTTTAAATGTATCATTAGAAATTTATTAAAATTCCATCGTATTAAATTCGAATGTTGTCCAATATGAGTTACAATATGAGTTTTAAAAATATATATTATTAACCCCAATTGTAGTTATGTTATTACATTTTACACTATGGACAACATTTGGATTTTATAAGATTAAATAATAATATATTTCAAATGATACATCAAAAAAATAGTAGCCTACTGTTTATTTATATAAAATTGAATTAAATTAGAGATGTAGAAGTTTAATAATATAAACTCGCTTTGTTCGTTGTGGGCTCCACCCCCAAACCCCAAGTGAGTGTAAACTAATGTAATCCCAGCGTTGTTTTGAACGTTGATTTATTTTTACAATTTTATGATTCTAGCTTTCTCATAAGTGTGTCAGAAAATTTAAAAAAATGTGTGGAAAATGTGCATAATTTACCTAAAATAAAAAAATCTAGCTCTGATGCAATCTGTTCTTTGATAAGTCTTACAGTTTAGCCACAAGAGACCCCCAAAGTAAGGTCCACACTGACTTTAAAGTTGATTCACCATTTGTGGTTTTGGATGGGGTTAAAAATTAACTTTTTAACTATTTGGCACAGTATTTTAAGTCCTGTGTTATAAATATGCGCCACCAACCACTCGCTATCCATATTTTCAATAACTAAACGTCACCCGCCTCGGTGGCGTAGTTGGCTAACGCGCTAGTCGTGATGAGCTCTACTGAGGAGGACAGGGAAATCGAGGTTTGAATATCGTTCGGGTGAACTGGGGTGGTTTTTCCTAAATGGTTTTCCACTCTCCCTTCACACAAATTCGGGTTCACTTCCTCTAATTCAACCTTTACAGTTCCTAATCCATTAGCGTAGTTAGTACTTAAAGCGTATAACCCGAACGGGTAGTAATACGCGGTGCTAAATAATAATAAACTAAATGTCAACTAGTCGGCGAGCTGGTCAGCGGGACTTTGCATAGCTGTTAGTGGCGTCCATTTCTAACACAGATTTTGAAATACTGTGCGTTTGGGGCTGGTTTTATCTGGAACATCCTTTAAGTCTTATCTGAGCTCGTATGGCCTTTCTATATTGTTTTTTTTAATGAGGATCGTCTTGTAAGCAAATGTACACAGAATAGAATAACTGAAAACTACAATTTTTTAAATAAAATATTTAAATATAAGACTCTCAACTTACTTTTTTTTAAACATTTATCGGGGCCACTAAAGGTCTTATGACTCCTGGATAGATATTAATCTGGCCGTTACATATATCTGGCTGATAAGTTAAACCTACGTCTTATGACCACCATATAGCCTTTATCTGCCAGATAAAATATATTTATCACATTTTTATCGGAAGGCCTAAGTACCTGATAACTTTTGTCTGAAAGTTAGAATTGGCGTTGCCATTGTGACGCGTTGTTTTTCATGGGGTTTCACCTATCAGAATCTGTTTTTAGGTTAAAATCTTGGTTCATGTGTTTAGTTAGCAGAGGCTCCGGTTCTCCAACTATATATTAGGTTTGAATATTTAATTTACACTTTTATACAAACTGACAATCTATTTGTAGAGTTAAAGTTATATAAGAACAAATTAGTTAAATGTGAGTATAATAAATAAAATTTTGTAAACGTTGTACCCAACTATTGCCTACATTTTGGCAGACACCGAAATTAATATTTGCAAGACATCTTAGCTTCTGCACCCCCGTGACGCCATCTGTTTCCTCGCACTCTTTTTAGCCAATATTATTTACAAATGTTGAGCGTTCTCACCACTCGCTAGGTTGTAGTGGTATCAGAAGGGTTTATACTTATGCGTACACTAGTAAAAACATTATCAACCTTGAGCTTTCTGCGTAAAAATATATTTATCCTACAGATAGCTATCCGGTAGATAAATTCAGTTCCGGCTGTCATTAGGGCCCTATATAAGTAAATTTATGATATCCTCACATTAAGATAAAATTGCAATAATATTAAATGTTTTAAATATGTTAATGATTTATAAAAATAAATTCCACGCCCCTCCCTCCCCCGCCTCCTCCCCAATGGTGGATACGTGGTAAAGTCAGTCAGTTTTCCAGGAGAGGTCTGGGTTTGAGTCCCAGCAAGGTTTACTGAATCGTTTTTCTTAGATTTTCCCCACCCTTCTTCCACGCAAACGAGGATACACCTGTTCTAAATCCAACCTTACTAAGTATTCCCAAGTACGTGAGTATAATAATGCAGATGCAAGGATGAATAATAAAACGCTACGGCCATTTTGTTGTTGGTAAAATACCTCTTAAAATTTACCTTCTTTATCCAAGAAAAATCTTTTGAACTGGTATGTCAGACATATACGTACACAATTGACGTTTTCTAAATGTATCTGGTAATATTTTGTACCATCTCTATATCTTCTATAGGATATTTAAAATTAATACAAATACTTAAATGAATCTTAAAATATATCAAATTGTGTGATTGTTTCTTGAGCTAGATTACTTATTTTTGCACATACTTTAAGTACACTCCTGGGATTCTAGTCGCGTCCTCCTTGGTACCAGAAAAACCAACCATATGAGAAAAACACCTTAGTCTGTGGAACCACTCGTGAAAATAGATTTTATTGCTGTTATTTAGCTTTAAATTATTGGAGAGCCCAAAGCGGGTAATTGTTTTCAGAAAAAGATAAAATGTTTTCAGATTTTTTTCCCCTATGGTGGCCGCATGGTCTAAGGTGCTACAATCACAGTAGAATAGACTACCGATGGTGGGGAGATCAAGATTCGAATCTCGGTTGGGTGCACTGAGGATGGTTTTTCCAAAATAGTTTTTTAACCCTCACTCCACGCACATGTGGGTACACTTCCAATAAATATAAACTTCATAATTCTTAAAACCGTTATCGTAATTAGTACATAGGCGTATAACCTGAGTGGGTAGTAGGACACAGTGCTAAAAATAGCATAAATTCAGTTTTACCTTTTAAAGTAATACGTTCTTATGTGAATATTTTCCTCGTTTTATATCATTACACCTTTTTGGCCTAAGCATATACCATTTATTGCTTCAATAGTTTTTGTTTTCTACACATAGCTACATCAAGAGTTTGTTTGTAATTGCCATGGGCCTCGTGGAGATTGACCATTTAATGAGACTATCACTGGGCTAGCTGCTATATACGCATGGCTGATATGCACATAGTTTGAAATTAATACGTATATACATTCAAACCAACTATAGCTTATGAAGAAAGATTTTATTTGTGAAAACTTGTTTAACATAACATTTGATCATATATAACTTTTATATTTTGATGAGTAGAGAATGGTTATGTTTCTGCTGAGTTCTGTTATAACCTTAATTTCTCAATTCAGGGAAAATTAAGGTAGCTAATAAACTTAGACTAGAAATCTGTAGTCAAGGCTATACAAGTCATATATTTTTATTGGGGAGCTGCAATAAAATAGGGTTAATAATTGCCCGTGTGAATCATGATTACTTTAGCGACTCCACTTTTAAGTTATAGAAAGTATATATACTCAGAACTTGCATGACACAGTCGACACTTCTGGGTGAAATATTCAGAGATAGTTTTGTGGATCTCGCAGGAAAATGAAGTTAAAGGTAGGAAACATATGTGGTTATAGTTGTTAGCTTTCTATTAAAGTTAAAAATTTTGAAATTATTGTGAATGTTTTTCTATTAGACTTCATCAATCACCAGTGACCTTCCAGAATAAGGATTAAACCTCGTCTGGTATGGATCGTTGATGTTGGCGGGATTGTGATTTACTTAACATTCCCTCAAAGTACACATAACATGACGTACCGTAGAGGTTCTCGTGTTTTTAAATGGAAGCTATCACGATTCAGTTGACTCAACGTTCACTTTACTTTAGAATTGTCCAGGGGAGTGCTATCAGTCACGTTACGTGAACGTTAAGTAAACGTACCACGTGTCCTAGCTAGCCAATCATTGTGCAAGCCACGGCAGCAGGGTTATTTATAACTTCATTTGTTTATTTGTGGAATGCAGGCATTGCCAGTATAATTTGTCAGCGTCTCGTGAACTTTGAAACGTCGTAGACTCTTATTACACTTTATTTTGTGTAACCAGTAAACTTCTTTTGCACGTAATTGTAGCCTAACCAGCGCTAAACTACTGTGTTTCATTTTAGTGAACAATTTATTTTCAAACAATCGAGTTATATTGTCTGTGTTTTGTTCAAATTGTTACGTTACGTTATGTGAATCTTGATCACGCACTAGTTTTATTTTACAATAATTGAACGTTTATTGAATCATGATTCCGGCATGACGGATATGTCGGAGTTCGTATCTCAACCGAGTGTATTGATGGTGTTTATTTTCTAAATATTTTTTTATTTTATCTCCACGTAAATATGGGTATCTTTTCTATAACTGTTACCTCACTCATTCCAATTCTTTATTGTAAATAACGAATGGGTATTAAAACCCAATCCAGACATAAAGCAACGAAAACATATTTATAAATTAATTGAATAGCTTTACAATTATAATTTATGAATCATTAGCGAGAAAGGTATAGTGAAAACACAAAAAAAACTGTAAGCATGTTAAAAAAAAGAAATACTTAAATTGCTTGAACTTATCGTTACATGATTGTTTACCCTTTTTCAAATATCGTTCTTGAAGTTGCTATTGTAAACTCAAAACAATTAATGAAATTTATTTGGCTAATAAATAATCTCTGCCAAAATATGAAGTACATCTGCAAGCATGGAGCACAGAATATTTATTGATATTCTGATACACTCTAATTAGTTTACTTCAAGAAAAGTTTCCTTCTTCATAAAACCGCACATGTGGCTATATTATTTACTTTAATAAATCATATATCTAATCCTTCGTTCCCTTACAGGGTAGGCAAGATATTGTGCATATAGCTCAATAAACAACTCCATTCTTAATACATCCTCACTAGCTCTATCCACACTTCCGTGTCCTTGCAATTTTCCTTCCCTTCAACAGCATCCATACACAGAGTCATGGATGTTCTTTTATTTTTAAAACGCTGAATGTATTTATTCCACAGATTAGTCTACAATATTTAGCCACTCATTACATGGCCAACCCCTTATTTTTGATCCACACACTCTACCTTCATATATTTGCTTCGTCCCTCAATCCACACGCATCCTCTCAACACACCCAAACCAACGTAAGACTCCTATTTCACATTGATAAAATTAAGCATAATCTAAAAACATAATATTGGTTTTCGAAAATGGCATGACCATTGTATTTGGTATGGTTAAAGCAACATCATTTAATATGAAGTGTTGAAGGGATCTTGGATAGCTCTATTCAATAGACTCGATATTTTCTTGAATCAATGCAATACCTTTTAATCTATATAATTCCTGAGAATCGATTCAAGTCCTATGAATCGAGAATCCCTACTATTCACACAGTGGGCTGGTGACTTGATATGTTCATTCTTTGTTTTTCACTCAGTTTGTATTTTCAATAAACGCGAGGCTAATGTAACTGGGTAGCACCGCAGTCAAGGAGCTGGTAACTTGCCATGCTCCACTCTAGCTGCTATATATATACCTTCCATCGACCCCTCCCAGAGAAAAGTATTGCTTTTTACTTTACATCCATTACTGTTTTCAACCTGTGGTCAGTCTTCTACTCAAGCCATATATTTTCCACTACCGGCTTGTTAGGCCTTTCATAGCTTCATTTACCTTATAATTCAACTTAAGACTAGGACAGGCACAACATCCAGTCCCCAGAAGTTAATTTATTTCTATGAAAGGGTAAACCCACATTTTACCAATGATAAATTTTGGTCATGCCAGGAATAAAACTCAGGACCCTTTTCTAGGTAGCCAGACATGTTACCGATTGAGCTAAGGTGTCGGATAAAAAAGTTTTGTGATCGTCAAAAAAATTGAGCTATATATTTTGATAAATATCGACTTTTAATGATCCCTCGAAATAGAAAAAAAGTGTTTTTCGCGATGCCGCCTGTCTGTATATCGGGCTAGAAAAGAAATATTTTTTTCGGTCGGGGTGGAACTTTGTCTAAGGAGGTTGCATAAGGCTCTCCTGAGTAGTATTTGGAATCATACATATAAACTTAAATTTAAGGGTAGCTTAAAAAGATAAATAATTTATTCTGCTTGAAATTTACTCCAACGATTTTGTATCTACCCACTATTCAATATCACAAACAAAATGTAAATTTTATTTTTCTCATAAAAAACTGTCCGAGCGTACTTCACATAAGCGAAATTTTCCAATTTTGATCATATCCCCGCAACTATTTGAGATATGAAAATACTTATCATTCTAAGAATGTAGTATAATTAAATATTAAGCTCTTTTAATTGGTATACATTTTTGTAAAACCTATAATCTCTGAGCTACAAGCAAATATATATTTATTTTATATATATTTATTCAGGAATTTAAAAATGAAGCTGATTGTGAAGCTCTTTGGTGCACATAGATGCTCTTTGGTGGAGTGTTTCTGCGACTCTATATTGTATACTATTTAGTTTCACAAATCTTGAAGAGATTATTGTAAATGTTTCAAGATAAAAGAGAGAGAAATTCTGAGCATTGCAACGTAACATTTATTTCTCTTAATCTTGGTTCACATTATTATCTCATGCAATGTTAACGTACCTGATCTGTTGTTCTTTGTAAACTTAATTTAATCTAGTTATTGTAAAACAACAAACTCATGTAATCTATTTTTAATGATTGCTATTTGTACTTTAAATAGCACTGGCTATGAGATTGTCTGTAAATATTCGGTATTACGAATTAATAAAACGTAAATTAATTAAAATAATTAGGTGGACCGCTGAGTTGGAACATGAATGGAAGTCAGCCTTCATAACTATGAACAATTTTCCCAGCTCTTACATAAATCATTGTCTATATTAACATGTACTACCCATGCCACTATAATATGTCACTAGAACTATCTATTAAAAACTAATAAAATGACGTTGGTTACTTAAAATGCATCACAATTCGCTTAGTTAAAGATATAAATCAAAATGGTAATAACATCACTTTCAGTGGTGTCAGCTAGTATCAAAGCTCAGCTTCTAAAATGTGAGTTGGGAAAACTGGCGGCTATCACTAACCGGTCAATCCTTTAGTTAAAGTTGGCATACCTCACCACGCAGCCCTATTTATTGATCTGTAAAAGGTTTTTCTATAGAAACTGCAAAAAGCCCTGGTATTTTTTTAGAGTACTGTCTTAAACTAGAGAGCTTGCCTCCGACTTTTGAGGTTGCACAAGTACTTTGAGCCAGAGTAAGATTATTTTTTAAGAATGAGTCTTTTTATCGTTTAGCCTATGAAATTAACACTCATATCATCTTCTTATGGTACAAAACGATATTACCTTTTATATTAGTTAAGTACTATTTTCATATAAAATTAAAAAATATATAAAAAATACAACCACTGCTAAAATTGTTAATGTGTTTCTATTTAATTAGTGCTAGCTTGTATGCATTGATGATATCTATCAAAAGTGACAACTTAAGATAACATTCACTGAAGTATGGACACATTAAAGTAGATCTAGTAGCTCTTAAATTTGTCAGATATAGAACTTTTCCCATGAAAGTTAGACCAAAAAAGGTGTACATATAAAAACACGTTATTATTTATTTGTAGTTGGTTGCTGGGCTGACCCTGTTGGCGTGCGCATGCGCCCTGGTCCCTGAAGAGGAGCTGGGTGACAATCCTCTCCCCGAGAAGAAGGTTGACAAGAGGGGGTTGGTTGGGGTGGGGTACGGGTACAGAGTGTTCTCTACCCCTGACTCCGTGTCTCATGTCAGCTTCAACACGGCCCGCTACATACCCACCCCTGTCTATGCCTTCTACCCGACCTACCCTTCACTTGGATACCCGAGGGCAGGGTTCAGCCCCCCCTTCGGTTTCGGACAACCCTATGGTTTAAGCCGTCGTTTCGGTTACATTGGAAATTATTATTAGAATATTTCTTTAAGGTTACCTAAAAAACTTTGTAACATTTTATTTGATTGATTTATAACACTTTTTGTAACTTAAATTAAAAATGCACCTATTAAATTAGTATGTAACCCTTATTTTCACTTTCAAATGTAGTATGCTTATCACAATCAGAAACATTAAAATAAACTACAGTTAAATGTCATATAATTTTATTCTGTTTTACAGTGTTTTGAGGATGATAATATGTATAGTTAAGGCTTTAAATTACTACATAAATTCACTAATAGGCCAAGTTTTTTTTAGCACTGCGTCTTACTACCCTTTCATACTGTACGCTAGTAGACTAAATGTTGCTATGCACTTGTACCAAGCTAATATTATTATTATTATCATCACCGCGTCTTACTAACCGTTCGGGTTATACGAACTTACGCTAATGTGTAATGTTAGGGTGATTGTGAGATGAAATGGAAGACCTACAGTTTAACGTGGGATCCGAACCACGGTGGAGGCCTGGCATTCCCCACATTCACAAGTTGTCTTGTCAGAGGTGAAGGAAGGGTTTNGGCATTCCCCACATTCACAAGTTGTGATTAATACACGTCTTGTCAGAGGTGAAGGAGGGGTTTGGCAATCAGATAAATCTGTGCCACGACCGAGGATTGAACCCCGGACCCCAGCACAGGCTAGTAATAAAATTTAACCTAAATACTCACTCCACCCCGACAACTAATTATAAAAAATATCTTATGTAATTTGTGTCTACAAATTTAAAATATCTTTTGTAATTATTTGTAGTATCACTTAAATGGTCAATCTTAAATTAATTTTTTAATCAATATCAATATAATGATAAATGTCTAAAAACAAACTATATCGATAGTTATATTTTTTAAATTTTACAAATAAAACCTAGTTAGTTTAACTGATATCTCTTTCTAAGCATTAGAACACACACTGCCCTGATAGTGACTTATTTATATTAATATAACTCACACTGCTCTCCATAGGGGTTGTATAAAAATCACACTAACTTGTATATGAACACAAAATAAAAATGTGCCAGCACTCATATTGATAGGATGAAAAACACAAAATTAAAATACAGATTTCTGGGTTTAAAACCCAACCCTCAATAATCAAAGTCAATCCCGCTCTCAACGAGAACATTCTTCCAATTTTTGTGATAGTCAAACATTACTTTTCTACCAATTCATGTTTCAAACACAAAAACAAAAACCAGATAGTTTAAGAAGTTTCAAATGAATAAAAGTTATTAGTTTTAAAACTGAAATGCGTACAAAACCTGAACAGGTAGTAGGATGCGGTGATTAAAAATATCAGTGACGATACATTTTTTTAATCCTTGCTTTTCTTGGCTATCGTTTGGTTTCTTTACAGAACATATTTCACCAGTTCACATTGAACGCTTTGTTATTATTTATCTACACGGTACTGTGGGCTTAACGTCACCAAATAATAAACATTATGTTATTATTAGATCATTGACAAGATTCAGGATGCTTTTTTTTATCTGAGAAGACTATGAAAACATGTTTTGAAACTTTAATAAACAAACTAATGTAATCGTGCCTTAGTACCACATCTCCTATAAACAGTCGGCTTTGGAGAATGGGTTTAACAGAATACAGTTTCCCTAGCCATCCAGTTATTGATAAAATACGAGTATTTGTTATATTTACAAATAATATATTAATCGAATAAATGGTTTGTATTAACATATTTTTTGTTAATAGGAGATCACTTTATTGGGCATGGACAATCTTTGTTACAAACATGTATACACAATTTTTATGTGAACAGTTTTTGAAGTTATAAATCAACACATTTGAATTTTATAAGATTTTTAATAATTTTTTAAAGTTTTTTTGCTAAGCCCTACTATCTTACATGAGATATAAGTTTAATATATTGTTTAAAAGTATATATTCATCACACAAACATTTTTCTTCATCAAAAATGATTTAAGAAAGAATAATATCTCAATTTGTAAACATATTGACTAGCTATATTATAGTATGATTTTGGTAGGAAGAATAGTAAAAGTTAGTTACAAAAGTTACTAAAACAATTTTAATATATTCATACATCAAGTCATGTGATTTGAAGTTGTCACTTTTGACATATATTATCAATACCTATAGAATAACACACATGATATAGCAAAATGTTATCATTGTTTGCCGCAAAGAAATATGTTTGAATTTTCTCTACTGTTCTTCCAACCAAAATCAAGCTCTATATATATGTAAAACATATTTATTTCTCGGTAATTTATAATAATAATTTTTATCAAAATAAAATTTTTAAATAAAGAATTTTAGAATTAAATTGTTTCCCTATATTCTATTTAGTTAAGGTAAAATGTAAATTTTGAATAGTTTATAAGAAATATATTCGTAGTTTTCATTGAACATTGTAGAATACAAAACACTTGAAAAGTTCAGTACAAAGAGTATATCAAATATTAGACTTTAGTAAGCATTACTGTGTATTTCTTACTTCTAGCTAAGCATACGATGAGTTTTGTATAAGTGAAAACATTGCTTTGTTTGTTTTTATTTGATGAAACGAGTAGATATTAAAACTTGTTAATATACTTGATTCACAGTCAAAACGTCACTCTCCGCTAACCCAGGCAGATCTCACTCTCACCAGTAGTATCCGCCATAGCCACCATATCCGCCGTATCCACCGTAGAATCCTCCATAGGGATATCCATATCCATATCCTAGTCCGTAGCCGTATCCTCCTAGACCGTAGCCACCATACAGCCCGTGCCCGTATAAACCGCCGTAATAAGGTCCGTAGCCGTAACCCAGGCCGTATATTCCCCTCTTACTGACCTGGTCACCGGACTCGGTGGCTCTCACTGTCATGGCAACCAGGGCTACCAACAGCAGGGCTACCAACTGCTCACATACACAATCAACAAGAGGGTAAGTTCAAGTTTGAACAGAACTGATATCAAATGTTGGTTATGTAAAAAAACTAATTTAATGTAGGATATTAAACAAGTGTAAATAGTATTACTCGTATTTCCCTAAACAATATACAATGTATTTATTGATCATAACACACATAGCTAATAAAATATGTTTTTTATACAGCCACTCAAATATTCAAAACAAGGTCGCCATTGCTTTATTGGAGAGAAATTCAAACTGAGCCCCAAAAAATAAGACCCAACATATATGAATAAAAGAAACACTTGCCAAAATCTAAGAAATTACCAGATAAAATAGGTTACAATAAAAATATTAATATGTAAATATGATTCAATACACTATTTCAAGAATTTTTATGTGTATAGCTGAAATACATAATTATATCATGCTTTCCAAGAAAATGATCACAACAGTTTTCTTGACCTGGATCCCTTATTGCTTATTTCTCAGATTATTAAGACCTTTACTCCGAGTGAGTCTAACTAAATAAATAGTACGGCACAATCGTACACATTTTCTCATAGCTTAGAGCAAAATTAAAAAAATATATATTAGTAAACTAACCCTAATTAAATCTTCTTCAGAAAAAACATTAAAAATCAGTTATTATTAGTAAGTTGACCTCAAATTGTTTATATTAATAAAAATAAAACCCAAATCTAATTTACCATGTAAAACACCTGCAAGATACCCAATTTGAACCAAATCGTAGAGACCATAATTCAAAAGTTCCAACTTTTGGAAATCTTATATAAATAAAATACCATTGATTTAATTTATGTTGTAGAAATCCATCTAAATTATTATTTATCATGTAAAATAATCCCCTCATGCCAATCTATAACATAACTTTAAAAAGAATTTTTTCAAAAATCAGTTTATAAACAGCTATTAAATTGAATTTTATGATGGAAAATAAATTCATAGAATGATTTATCTAATAAAATTCTTTCTAGATACCCAATTTTAAACAAGTCATTAGAACAATTCTAAAAGATTATTGTTTTTCCAAAAACAGTCTCAAGAAAAATTAGTCTTAAATGATTTTTTTCATTAAAAAAGTAAAATGTTATTTTTAGATTATTTTCATGAAATAAGTGTACAATGTTATTTGAAATGTCAAACATTTGAAGATATTAATTTAAACAAAATCGCTACAGCCATTGTCAATCCATCTCCAATTTTTCAACAGTACTTAAAAACTTTACCCAAACAAATGTTCCCATGGAAAACCAGTTCATTGTGTTATTTGGCATGTCAGACACTATAAATATCCAAAATTATAACTGACGATAAGATGTATTATAGAACAAATAATAAATGGTCATGGGCAATATTATTTTTAAATTTACTTTTAATAAATACAAAATAGCTAGTGAAATTGAAAATAAATTTGAGTATAAAATATTTAAAAGTAGTATTTAGGAAATATATAAAATAAATCTAGAATTTTTGTCTGGAAAATATTGAAAATAATGTGACACAATTTTACGCAACAATGGAAAAATTATTGACTTGTATTAATAAATTGATACACTAGATTATTGAGGTTAATTTGACTTATTTTAACAATGATAATAAAAAGTTAAATATCAAATTGTAAAATAATATAAACTCAAAATATTATCTGAAACATTTTCTCTCTCCCTACGAAATTAAAAATGTTTGTTAAAATAGCAACTAATGTAACGTGTTACCTGTGTCTTCATTATGTTTGAAAGGTTGTGTGACTTGGTATGACAAGTGTGTTTATGTCCGAACGAGCACTAACTCTGTATTGTCAACAAAGATTCGTCTTTATTTATACTGGAACGGTAGCATGGAACGTCCTGACATCCTTCTCATGTGTGTCCTTCCTCCGACGACTAATAGCGTTGCACGTGACTGATGCCGAGGGGTCGGACACCGATAATGTCCTAGTTACAACCCACCAGGGATTAACCTTGACGGTAATACTAATCAAAGAATATTAATTATAGCACTTGATCAAGAGTTCTTTTATTTTCCTTTGTTTGCTGGTCTATGTAGGTACTTTTCGTTCCCAGACCTGTGCGTGTCTGTGTTTTCAATTGACCGTGAGAATTTGTGTTACTTAGGTAAAAATGAAAATAAGGCAACATTTTTTTCTGTTGTAAAACCAGTTATTAATCGGTCAGTAAGTTGTTGACATCTCACCCACTTTCAAGGAATGTAAAACTCAAAATATACAAAACAATAATTTTACCGGTTGCTCACTATGGGTGTGAAACGTGGTCTCTTACCTTACATGACAAAAATAAATTTAGTTTGTTCGAAAGTAAGGTATTTGGGGATATATTTGTTCCAAAAAGGGATGAAGATACTTGAGAGTGGAGAAGGTTACGTAATGATGAGTTACACACCCTGTACTAATCATAATACATTGTTAGGATTATCAAGTCTCGTAGATTACGGTGGGCAGGACATGCAGAGTGAATGGGAGATTATAAAACTATTTTCAGGGTGTTGACCATTGGGAAGACCTAGACGCAGATGGGAAGATAATATTAGAATGGACTTTAAGGGGGAACCCCCATACCTTCTATTTTGTTTCAAATCCGCTAAGCTTCGTGCTTGTAGAAAACTTCAATTCCATTTCCCCCTCTGTTAATTCCTTTTGTAAAGCTAGAAATTTCGTCACCTGAAGGATTCACTGAATGGCAGGTATACATTATCTACAAAAATAGATTCCGAGACAAAGAAAGTAGAGGGTTGATTTTTTTTTTTCTCGGCTAGTGTTTGGAAGGTCAGGTTTGGGTTATATCTAAAAATTATACATAGTTGTAATAGTTTTCATTCAATATTCTTTCAATGTGTACACATGTATAATATAGTATATTATTAATTATCAATAATAGTATATTAGATTTGTATTTCTAATTAAGGTGTGAGCCTAAACACTTGATATTCTGCATTAATTAATACAATAACTAATTCTAATTGAAAGTTAATCGTTAAAATAAAAGGTCCAATAAATTAAAATGTGGGTAAATATTTTAAATCTTTTTAATAATAATTCATAAAAGACCAAATTAAAACTACTTTGGATAAAAACAATTTATTTTTACATTAACATTATATAAAAGGATTTTACTTATAATAATTTAAAATTAAGAAGGATTGCTTATTGGAAATGCACCAACATTCTTCTCACGAGGATGTAAAAAAAAAGAAATGTGATAATTATAAAGGTGAAAACCACCCCCCAATGCGTTTGGCCAGGTATACTCTAATTCTTGGAGAAAGAACAGGTTTAGAAAATACAAATAAATAAATAACAATAAATGGTGGTCAAAGTTGATGGCATTTTACTTCATTATTATTTTAAAGGTAGGCCTATTTATAATATATATCAAAAGAAAAAGATGTAAATCACATTACCTGAGCTTATGAATAAATCAATGTAGTTTTACTAACATTTTCGACAGTCATTTACTCTTCTTATGATAAAAATCATAGTATACTCAACCTAAAGACAATAAAAATATAAATTATAGTAAGTAAAATCTAACAATACTTGTGAAAAGTTAATACATTTCCATGTGTGTTTAATTACCATGGCATTTACAAAGTCCAATCATTTAGCGTTAGGGAAAAAACTATAAATAAAACCAATGACCAACTAAACACTTCTTTATTTATTAATAAACTAAAATCTTTGTAAAGTGTCTAATCTTAAAAATTATTTAAATTAAGTATTGGAAGTTTGTGATTAACTAATGTTGAAATGAAATATAACTATATAAGAGTTCCTTAAATGATTGAGTAATGTTGTTTTAGGGGTTTCCTATTGTTTACACGTATCAAACAAAGGTATGTAAACGTGTAATTGAAAAAAATTGTTTTATAATAAGATTAAATAAATTTCATATCAAGTCACGTCAACAATATATGCTAACAATAAAGAAAAAAAACATAAAGGTAAATAAAATGTATGCAATAGCTCTTTGTTACAATTGCATATAATTAAATCTAGTAGAGTTAGCTAAAACAGGGGTATTACATTTCTATCCAGCCCCAAAAAATACCACATGGCTTTTTATTAAAAATACCCACTTAAAAACACAACAAAAAACTTATTTTGTATACAAAGCAATTGTATAATTTTATAAAGTAGTTAGTCTATTTTCTTTTTAATATTTAAAATATGATTAAAAAAATAATATAAATAAAAAAAATAAAAAAATATGATAAAAATGTACATAGATTTGAAATGGAATTAAACATACTGACATAGGAATAGATCAAACTGTTATTTTAAATAATACATATACAATTTAAATTTAAAATATTCTTTTCTAAGAACCATATTTTACTAACATGATTGCATGAAAATTTTATTTTGAATTAGTTAACCAGTGTTTATTGTTTTAATTCCTTAAAAAATTGATTTATAAAATATAATATTATTGCTAGGCGTGGACGTTATTTTCTTTGTGAAGTAACACACTAGGTACTAATTAATATGTTAGAATGATTGGTCAAATCAGATAACATAAACATAATATCTTTAATCACACCCCAACAAAACCAATAAAACCTAATATAGCCCAAATTATTTTTTAAATAGCCCGGGTTTTTTTTCAAGCCTGGGCTAAGAGTTATTAATTGAGAATAGAAAGGTTTGAATTTCTACAAAGTTAAACCATTAAAAATAACAATTCTAGAATCTTACTTGTGTGTGTGTGTGTGTGTGTGTGTGTATGATATTTGAACACACATGCACACATATACAAGGACACGCACATGTTTGGTTTGTGATCTTCCTCCTTCCCACAGTTTATAATAGAAGGGTGTCCAAATTAATGTATATACTCATCAAAGTGGGCCTGTCTTTACTCGCAACACCATACTTTAAAATTAGC
>CABFVX010004799.1:0-12800 GCA_902151425.1 Timema shepardi
GCTTGTCGTACTATCTTTGCTAATAAAATAATATTAGAGCTCATTTATTGATATCTACTGATTTTTTTAATGTGAATAACATACTTTTAAATTAAAACTCCAAGGGACGTAAAGCAGCAGCAACATACAGTAAATAACTACAGTAGTTGATTAAATTAAAATGCGAGCACGTGACTCATTCTCTACCGACCGACAGGGCTGAGGAATTTCACCCAACAATACCCGGAAGTTATAGAAAGAGAGAGGAAGATCACATATTTTGGCTCGTCGCGGGATGAGGAGAGGCGGAGGGAAGAAGCGTCGCGTCGCCTGGCTGCTCCCAAGACTCCTCTCGCGACGGCTCCCCCCTGGGCACGTCACGTCGCCCCAGTGTGCGTGCCTACGCGGAGCCGACCCGTTTGTACTAACATTTTTACTTGCCTACGTTTTCATATATTTTCATAAAATTAAGTCAGCTATTAGTTACAAAGAATAAAGTTTTAAGTCAGCTATTAATTATGAATAATAAAGTTTTAAGTCAGCTATTAATTACGAAGAATAAAGTTTTAAGTCAGCTATTAATTATGAAGAATAAAGTTTTAAGTCAGCTATTAATTATGAATAATAAATTTTAAGTCAGCTATTAATTATGAATAATAAAGTTTTAAGTCAGCTATTAATTATGAAGAATAAAGTTTTAAGTCAGCTATTAATTATGAAGAATAAAGTTTTAAGTCAGCTATTAGTTACGAAGAATAAAGTTTTAAGTTAAATATTAGTTACGAAGAATAAAGTTCTAAGTCATCTAATAACTAAGAAGAAGAATGTTTGTTGTTCAATAAGTTGTTGTATATAATATTGTTTATCTCGTACGTAATGTTGTAAACAATGACTACAGTTTTCAGTGGTTATCACGAAACAAAGCTCGAAAGCTCCCGAACCTTTATCTCCGGTGGTAGGTGGACACACGGTGCGGATACATGGAACCGGTCATTAAACGGACACATCTTCATAACACTCTCTGACAACGATCTAAAGCTCCACTCCGGGACGTCTAGAATCTAGTTGACTCCATCTTGGAGTGTTGGCGACTCACATTTCCGTCGAACTGACGTATCCGGAGGCATCTATGCCACATCACAGCAGCAGACACAAGCTAGTTTACCAATCGCTGTGACTTTGTGTTTATACAACCGAATAGGATCATGTTGCGGATAGCTGACACTCTGGTCACCAAGAGCTTTTTAATACAGTGGAACCTCGTTAAACCGAACCCTGGTAGTCCGAAATTCCGGATAATCCGAACACGCTTTTCGAAAACGAGGGTGAAAAAATTAAGTCAAATGAAATATATTTATTTGGTTACCAAGCTCATAGTTAAAAGAGAATTGTAATAAACAGTGGTATCTGATAATAAATGTTTGATATTCACATGTTGTAGTCAACACAATAATTACAGAACACATCACGTGCTTTACATCAATTAAATAAATGAACATTTGACTAAACTCATTCAACTGTAATTTAAAATTAGTATAAAACTGTATCCCTGTATTCTCCCGGTTAATACGAACAAGCTTAGGTCCCCATTAGTTCAGATTAACCGGGTTCTAATGTAGATACAGATTAAGTTGAAATTAATTTAACTCCGCTGAGAGCATTTCGAGTGCGTATTATGGTTAACAAGACGACGTGTTTATTTTTTCTGAGGAAAACCTATGTAAGAGTAGTTGACTGAAAACCTGTTTTTGAAAATGTTGTTCCAAAAAATAAAACACACTATAAGAGATTTTATTAGATTACTAGCTACCATTTATTTTTATTTTAACCCTAGAACCAAGTGTGGCTTACTGATAACTAATTTAACACAAAAAATGATTGAAAAATTACATATTTGCGAAAATGACTCAAGTAATTTGGTTTAAAATAAATATTTCGGGAGTTTTTGACATTTTAAAAAAATAACACTACATCCTACAGGTTTTTCGAGGAAAATTTTGTTTAAGACACATTTTCTTGAGTCTTAGAATTTTTTTAATGTTTATAATTACTTTGCTCAAGATGGGTTTTACATGATGAATAAGAATTCGTGTTCTTTTATCTAACAAAATATTGGAGGGTAGTTTACTGATGACTAGTTTCTGATAATAATTGGGATTTTTTTATATAACTAAAACAATTTTATTCAAAATATATATAGAGTAGTTCATATGATTATCAAATCATGTTTGTTTTACTGAGGAACACTTATACAGGTGTATTTTACTGATAACCAATTTTTACAAATTTATCAACTAATATTATAGACAAGAACGTTTGTAAGATCGTGTCGTAGCAGTTATTTTTTTAAACCGTCGTCCGCTCACATTATATTACCTCTCTGTTTTGTGGTACGCTGTACTCCGACCGTCAACCGATGGAATTACCGTCCCGAGGGAGTTTGCCAGGACACGGACATAGGACAGTAAGCCAGTGCTTTAGTAGCTTTGGGACGAGTCCTGGGACATGAATGTCCTGAATTCCGGAGGATTACGTACAAGATTGGGCCGACGTTTTCGTCCTTAACTCAACAGAGCAACTTGCTCGGAGGGAATCCATACGTCATCCATACATCATATTTATTTTGTTCTTTTAATGTTGGTACGTAGCGAACGCGAAAAAAAGGTCAGTGTTTTTATAGATTTTATAGCTAAACTTTTTTTGGCCAAAATAAATAAAATAATGCTCCAGTAGAAAGATAGTTTAGTTTTCTTTGCTTGGTGACCTCAACATCTTGTTAAATATCCATCAAAGGTGTCTTGTAATAATTTAATGACAACTTTTTATCTTTGTTAAAAAAGTTACTCATCTAATGCCGCTATGGTCGTGACAAACATTCAACAACTGTTGATATTACAAAGTGACCAAATTTAAACTCTTGTGTTTCTACTGAAGCTATTTTTGATTTATTTTGTATAACAAATGTTTTACTAAAAAAACCTGCAAAAACACTGGCCTTTTCTCGCGTCCCCTACACTCCCGCCTTAACGGCAGGTGGTTTTGTAAAGTGAGGACGAATATGATTGGATGCCTGTGCGCTTACTCCATCGGTTAATAAATAACATTTCATTGGTTGACTTTTAGAATTATTCTTTTCTTTTAATGAGTTATCTCTCTCCTGAATATTTAATTTATAATGATTCCTGAACAAAACTAAGCCATGCTAAATCCAGCAAAGTGTTAGCATTAATGATACAAACTTTGGTATGAGTCATAGATCCAGGAAAGGGAAGATTTAATGAACTTAATATTAATATTTAGCCTATTTAATAAAGCCTTCACGTCTTCTAATATATTTTTTTTGTAACATGGCGTGTTGTTACCCGCTCGCGTTGTACGTATTCGTCTCTCAAATGTGATCAACGACCCATAAGAGCAACAAAATAAAAACATGTCCTACCAAAGTCAGAAAAAAATAAAATGTACTGAAATATTGTCAACATAGAAGATGGAATTTAACATAAGTAGTTTGATATGCGTGAATTATTAATATTAAAATACAGGTCATTTAAAAAGGTCTCCGGGTTTCAATAATTAAATATTTTAGAAAATATTTGACCTATTTACGTGTTTTACCTGTAAGTGGTGTGGCTACATTGCAAGCTTTCTTCTGTTTATTTAATTTATTATAATGATTCAATTTTTTCCCGTAGTTATTTTACACTATTATAAAATTCCGGACATATTTTTGGATTTGCCTTTTTTATATTTATAATTAAGATATATTAAACTACTTATGGAAGGTTCCATATTATATGTGTAAAAAATACGACATTTAATTAAATTAATTGGGATAGTAGTAATTAGATAGATCATCTCTTCGCACGAAAGGACACATGCCTAATGGCTGAAACAAAGGAATATAAATGATGCTATCGTCCGTTCAAGGCAGCTCAGTTTTTACTGACACTTGAAAAGTTGGTTAAAATGTCCCGTGGTCATTCGCATTGAAAATACATGTTGCCAACTTGGTTAAATGAAGTCAAAGTTACAAAACATATTTTACAAGACGATTAATATGGTAGAGCCTATAGTTCTTTTGGCACGAAGGATCTATACATTTCCGTAAACCATCTTTAGCCCCACTTAACAACTATCCCAAAAATAAACGCGAAACGACAGTCTTATGCATGGGTTCTTAAACTGTGGGTCGCGTAACTGCGTGAGGGGGTCGCGAAAACTTTGGCAACAGTAAAAGGTTTCTGAACGCGCAACAACCAAAAATTAATTCAAAATAAACGCGTAATGAATCCGAGGTGTTTATTGCAGTGCTCGCGCGTCCATGGTGCACCGCGCGCGCCTTCCCTGCAGCCCTTGGTTCTGAACACAACAAATTGTAACATATATTTTATCTTAAAAGATAAAATTGAAAGTTTTACTACAAAAGTTAACATATGGAAAATATAGTGGAAAATGGTTATTTAGAAATGTTTACAGTTACTGATGATTTTATAATTGAAAATAACCTTCCAGAAGATTCAATTGTAAGAGTTATACTTTATATTGATCATCTGAAGTGCCTAGGGACACAGTTTCAGAAGTACTTCCCTTCAAATCTCGATTCCAAAAAAACTAAGTTGGGTTCGTAAAACATACTCAATTAATTTTTTTTTTTTTAAAGTCAGTCATCTGCCATTAAAAGTTCAAGAAGAATTTGCCGAGTTATCAAGAGACACAGGTTTAAAGCTTGAATTTCCTAAAAAAATAATGAAATAAATTTTGGCTTTGGATAAGGACATAATTTCCAACAATTTCTGAAATGGTCCTAAACCTACTTATGCCATTATGTACTACGTATTTATGCGAAGCGACATTTTCAGCAGTGACGAATATAACATCAAAATATCGATTAACTCTGCGAAACGTTGAAGATACTCCACGTCCTCCAGTATCAAATATTCGACCAAGATTTAATTCCTCATGTAAACATAAACAATAACATCCATCTCATTAATATGCAAATTTGACTTTGTCTTTAGTAAATGTTAAAATAATATGTACACCGATGAATAGTTTTAAAATATGTTATAATATATTATCAGTAAATGTTTGATTTGTATACATATTTTATGTACCTATTTTACACCCGAGGACAAGTAAAAATTTCTCGGCCAAAAAGAGGTCGCGAGTGGGAAAGGTTTAAGAAGCCTTGGTCTGACGAAAGTGTAAAACAAACACGAAGGGCTAAAACAACTCAGCTAATGAAATAACACATTCAATCAATACACTTTGTCTTCCTTCGCGCTCTTAAAAACTGATAATCACGTGAGCTGTCGCCAAGTACTTCAAGTCTTGAATTAGTTACAGACAGACACACAGACAGGAGACCATTGGCCGGACCTTGTGAGGTATATATATAATATATCGATACACAATACAGGGAATATACTCTCTATATTCCCAGGGGGAACTTTCTAGAACAATGGGGATATTATTTGAAAATAAACGGCGAATTAATGTTTTACACAAACTTTATCTTTTCATGGTTTTTTTTAGTTAAGCACCTTCAGTCTTATCTACCATATTAATTGTTTATTATTTACCCGCTTCGGTGGCGCTAATCTCGCAGTGGACTAGACTGCCGATGACGGGGAGATTGAGGTTCGAATCTCGGTTGGGTGTGGTTTTCCACTCTCTCTCTCTACGCACAAATATGGGAACATTTCCTCTTAATATAGCCTCCCTAATCCCTAAAATCATCATCGAAATTAGTAAAAAAGCGTACTAACCCAAGCGGGTAGTAAGACGTGGGGCTAAAATAAAGTTAATTATGTTTAGCACCACGGGAAAATGATAAATACGCTCATTAAATTAAGCACTAAAAAAATTGATCAAATAATTTACTAATCTGAGCGGTATGAGTAAACACTATTAATTAATATAATGAACATTTATTAATTTAGGCACATATGACATATAAATTATGAGGTAAATACATTTATACTTGATAATAAGATGGTCAAATACATTTGACACTAAACGGTACAATCAAGGCCGTATTAAGGGGGTTCAACCCCCCCCCCTCCCCACGTACGAAATTTAATGAACAAAAACTATATATAGTATTAATTAATAGTTCAAACAATGTATTACCATAAAAACACTTCAGATAACGTCTAGAGATGTTTAATATTTATCATTTTTCCTAGCCTCCGGCAATTGGGGGTAATGGGCCCACCGAACCGCCCCTGAAATTATTGGCTGGCTACAATGCCGCTTTTAGGATACTCAGAAGATTTAGCTTTGTTGTCAGAAGTAAGGATTGAAAAAACGAAGTATATTATCACACAGAGAACACAAACCAGGTCCGATAATATAGAGATTATTTTGAGAAACATATCCTTTGGGCTTTGGCAGGGTTAATGAGCTTAAATATTTAGGAACAATTTAAACCAGCAATACAAATATTAAATTATGAAAAGAATACAGTATTGAAATGCACGCTATTACTCAGTTAGTAACTTGTTACCCGCCTCGGTGGCGTAGTTGGCTAACGCGCTTGTCGTGTTTAGCTCGACTGCTGAGGACGGGGAGATCGAGGTTCGAATCTCGGTCGGGTGAACTGGGGGTGGTTTTTCCTAAATGGTTTTCCACTATCCCTCCACTCAAATGCGGGTTCACTTCCTCTAATTCAACCTTCCCAATTCCTAATCCATTAGAGTAATTAGTACTTAAAGCGTATAACCCAAACGGGTAGTAAGACGCGGTGCTAAATAATAAAAAAAAGTAACTTGTTAACATCTCTCCTGCTGTCCAGGAATGTAAAACTCAGAATAAATCAAACAATAGTTTTACCAGCTGTTCTCTATGGGTGTGAAACGTGGTCTCTTACCTTACATGACGGACACAAGGTGCTTAGGAAGATATTTAATCCAAAAAGGATGAGGCTACTGGGGAGTGGAGTACGTTACATATTGAATAGTTAAATATATTGTACCCGTCTCGGTGGCGTAGTTAGCTAACGCGCTAGTTTCATGTTGAGCTATACTGCCGAGTACGGGTAGCTCGAGGTTCAAATCTCGGTCGGGTGGTCCTGAGTGGTTTTCCACTCTCCCTCCACGCAAATGTGAGTTCATTTATTCTAAATTCAACCTTCTTAATTCTTAACCCATTAGTGTAATTAGTACTTAAGCGTATAAACCGAACGGGTAGTAAGACGCGGTGCTAAATACAAAAATATACGCTAGAGCTTCAGTCTCCCGCCTCTCAATAAAGTCTAATACCAAATTATTATTTTGCACATTAAAAAGTAAAATTAAACCGGTTCTTGAATCATGTTCAACAATTATTCTTTGCAATCAAATAAACGAAACACAAAATTTGGAGTTGAGACTGTCTTGTACTGACGTGTCTAACCTCCAGGACATCAGGGGATGCTGTCGGTAGACATGGCAACGTCGGCTGAAGAGAGAGAGAGAGGAGAATAGTCTCTCCGCCGCTGCCATGTGACCAAACCGGCATACATTGGAAGAATCCTTCTTTAACTCCGCCAACTATTCGTGTTCAGTCTTCAGTCGCGTTTAGTTGGCGCCCGGTGTGACTGGTTTGTCAAGGGTGTTACCCCGGATTGTGACCGAGGATTTACTCCGCGTGGCCGTCCGTATTCGTTCCGGCAAAAGTATTTCACCGACAACTATATATAAAGTTGTGTTTAGTGATAGATTTAGTTGTGAAAAAACACCACAAGTGTTTTTGTGCCCGCATACCATAGCAGTGGAAAACTTATTGTGCCCTTGAGGGATGTTTTGTTGAGCTTCTTGCACGGAATGTCTGTTTGTGTTATTTTAGTTTTGTACACGCGTCAAATGAATACGTGTACCAACCCCCCCTCGTTCCCTCTGTGCAATATTCGTCCAGTGTCGGTGGTGATGTAGATATATACATGCTTCGCACAATCAATAATCTGGGGTAGTAGAAAGAAGGGGTGGGATTGGCTCTCAAGAAGAGGGGGGGTAGCTTTTCACACACCAAGAGGCTTGCAGCAGCATCCCCCAATCCATCGACCAGTCAGCCCACAGCCAGTGTCGGAGCAAACTGGGAGTTGTTTGTTCCTTACATTTTAAAACCTATTGTTTTGTGCCATTGTTTGACGTGTGATTTGTCGGGCCAGGAATTCGATCAAACGATATTACAAAGTGAAGAGAGAGTTTTTAAGATATGTTTTTTTTAAATAGTGTTTTAATCTAATAGTTGGGTATTTTGACCGCTCCGAACGAGAGCGACTCTACCGACCATAACCTCAATTCAACCGGCAAGCCGTACGTTGAAGGATTTACAACGGATTTACCTCTTCTGTATATTGCGGGTAAACACTTGAAGGTATGTATGTGTTCATTTAAATTTATAATTTTAAACGGTATAAATTACTTTATGTAATGTTTACTATTTCTTTGGGTGCTTGATTCATGTTGAGGATATGACTCTTGAAACTCTTTCTAACACTTAAAAATGATATGAGTAATGAGGTCAAATATAGCGTCATCTTTCTGCTATATATTACAAATTATGCTAAATACTAGATCGGAATGAGTGTAGCAATGGCTATTATTAGTATTATAACAACCGAACTATATGTGTCAAATGGGATATGTAGCCAACGATTTCAATTAAAGCACTTCTATTTACGTACATCTGTATATTTTTAGAAAGCTACCCACTTGGGTGGTCGAATACTCTTAACGCGTCACACTCAATGGACTGGACTGCCCGTGATGGGGACATCGGGGTTGGGGTTCGGATCCATCGGATGTATTGAGGGTGGTTTTTCCACTTTTCCTCCATGCAGATGCGACTACACTCCCTCTAAATTAAACACCTCTTATTCATATTCGTGTATCCATAACGGAAGACGTCAAACCTACCCATTTCTCAACTAACCCTGAACGCAATTAAACCCTGTTTCCCCAGGTCACGAATAATTCGTATGGGGTAACCACGAAAACAACCCTATCTCATTCGACAGTAATGGTGGGGTGGTGAATTAATTATAAATGAATTTCTGCAACAATACTTTTCCCCAGTGTCCTCCGACCCACACAGTTGACAGCTGCTGTAGTTATAAAGTCGTTTTATGTCAGAGGAAACTAGGAAAAGTCTGCATTGTTGTATAACTTTATATAATTATGTAAACTGTGTGGGAAGGAGCGAACCTCCTTCAAAAAGTATATATTTTCTGGTGACCTGGTGGTCTAGGGGTAAGGTGTCAGACTTATATGCTGGCGTCAGGGGTTCAATCCTCGGTCCCGGCAAAGATTTATCTGATTACCAAACCCTTCCTTCACCTCTGACAAGACATCTTGTGAATGTGAGGAATGCCAGGCCTCCACCGTGGTTCGGATTACACGTTAAACTGTAGGTCCTTCATTTCATCTCACATTCACCCTACCAATACACATTAGCGTAAGTGCGTATAACCCGAACGGGTAGTAAGACGCGGTGCTAATAATAATAATAATAATAATAATATATATTTGCTATTGTAGCATAAATGTTAAGTATAATTATTTTATAATTGTTATTCTTCGACCGAGGTAGGGTTGATTTCGTGGTTATCGCTAACGAATTCTAATCTAAAGATAAAAAGGTTATTATTACATTTAAGGGTGCAAAAATAAATGAGAAGGCTGTTTTGACGTTTCCTCTTCCAACACGGTCGGTTTTCTATGCGCTTTCAAAGCGAATGCCACTGCCTTAGGAAAAAACTAACCGATTTTAAGTTAACGTCGTATTAATCAAAGCAGTCATTAATAATTGTACATTTGTTTATGTTTTGTTTTTAAATCAGAACCAGAACGTATTTTAAAACAATGTACTGTGTGGGCATATAAAATGGGCTGCACATTCAACGTCAACACGATGCACTTATAACAAACCTTTCCCACACTGAACTATAATATCCCGTCATGTGATGTTTCCATTAATATATTGGAACCACGTACCGTACCGTTGCATTATTTTAATCGATTAGCGAAATGATCTTAATTCCTGGTCTAGATTTCACCGCGACCACGCCCTGTGTTTGAATCGAGGGGGAATAGTTACCTAGCTCGGTTGAAAGGTTTTCGCTCCCGGAAAAAGCAGAGGGTTCATCAACCCAACCACAGCGCGGCGTCTTTTTTACCTTCTTTACCTTGGTAACAGTTTTCCCTATTATCATGTCGTCACTCTGAAACCACCGGCTTCCTCAAGAGGGGGTTTCAAGCGGGGCATTTTCTCTGCAATAAGATAGCGATGATACAACACAAACTAAATCTTTCTTAACGTGACTATTTATTTAAATTAGAGGATAGTCTAAAACAGTCTAAAAATGGTTCATTTAGTTCCTGAAAACTCTTCAGAGCGCTGGGTAAAAATTCTCAAGGTCACACACTCTAAGCTACTATATTGTTGACTGTTGACAAAACACAATGCACTCTATAATCTACCGAGAATTTTATTTCTCATTAATTGGCTCAATAAGACTCGACTATTTATCCACTTTTTAATCACAAAAATAATACTGTTTCAGACTAACATTTAAATAGGCCTACCAAAGGTCCTCGGATAAAAAACACTAAACAATCCAATCCAAATAAGTTCGTGATAAAAAACAGTTTCTGCCAAAGTCCTTTATTTATCTTCGAAACACGCCTTTAAATAAAGTCAAAACTTTAGAAAGTATTTGACACGCAAGTCGAACAATATCAAGCTACGTTATTTTCGTACAATCTTTACCCGCATTGGTGGTCTTGCGGATTTAAAGTCGAGCTCGTTTAGTACGCCAATGTCGGGCGGTCGGGTGTAATGAGGGTGTTTTCTCGATACCAGTTTGGGTTAAACACTTCTACCTAATCTACGCTAATGGTTTTAAAGATGAGGAAGGGTATATTTAGAGGCATTGTACCTGCATTTTCGTGGAGAGAGTGTGAGAAACCATTTTGAAAAAATACTCTTTCGAATTGCATTTGTGAAATTAAATGTGGATAGCCCGGATGGGTAGTAAGGCACGATGTAGTGAATAAAGAATACGCGTTTCAAACGTTGACCTGCGATGATGTGTGGTTACTAAATCAACTAATATAATATGTTCATAAGCTATGTCAAAATCAGATCTTCTCAAGTATCTTGCTAATCAAGATAAAAGGATACCGAAATAAAATACTTCTGAGTGAATACAAGTTTATTCGATGTCAATGTCATACACCTTATCTCAGTGGGTAGCTTGCTAGCTACTAATATAAAGGTCCCGGGTTCAATTCCCGGCATGTCCGAAAAAAATGTATCACGGGTGAAATGTGGGTTTCCACTTTCATAGTGCTGGATTAACAGCGGGGGGCTGGATGTTGTGTCTGGCCTAGTTTATAAGTCTCGTGCTGAAATATATATTCAGTTCAACTCAGCCTCGCGAGGACAAATGAACTACTCGAATAAACAAGTAGGGGCTTTTGTTAAGAAAACTGAGATTAATGACTGGAAGGTTCGTTGTGCTGACAAGATGCCACCCCCTATCTGGGCAAGTTGGCACTATATTCGCCAACAGACGGCGGCCGCTCGGTCGGTGCTGCTTTGTTACGGGTTGGCGTCACGGAGTACCTTTAGAGGACAGCTCTGTTGCAAGTCCTAGTTTGGGGGGAGAGTGAAATAAGTCGCTTAGGGCAGAGTTTTCCCAACTCTCGCCTTTTGTCGACTAAGCCCTTTAGTGACGTCAGCTCGTCACCAACCCGTCATCTGACAGATTATCTTGCAATATTTGCTTCCTCAGATAAAATGTTACTAAAAAATGCAGGTTATTAGTTTTGACCCTCTTTGTATGTGTTGTGATTAGATTTAGTTGATGAAACCGATTCTTAATACCTTCATAAACATTTTTCTATTTTCTTGGGGAGGTTTCTGGTAAATTGGCGACGGCGCGAGTCAGAGAGATGGCCACATGAAACACAGCACAAATAGTACTTGTTCTTGCTTTTATTTTTGAATTTATTTTTGTTTTTATCAATTTTTTATTTAATGAAAATCTCGCAATCATTACAAATTTTAAAAACATATCCTAGGTACTAAAAAACAAACTAATGATATATCAATATAAAAATATATATTTATAGCTTGTATACCACAGTAGCCCCATGGCTTCTTTGGTGCTGACAGCTGACAGCTGACAGTTGACGGCTTTGAAAAGTTACCAGCCCAAATGATGTATCCCTACGCCGAACCATATGATCTGCAAAAACATGTGTTTAGCAGCTGTCGCTTCTGAGAGTCCAAATTTAGGTATACGGTATACCTAAATGTAGACTGTCAGAAGTCATCTGTGAGCTGTCAGTCAGCACCAAAGAAGCCATGGGGCTACTGTACACATTTAGGCGCGACTCGTTCACAAGACGACGATCATTAGACACGATTGGGCGCGAGTCATCAGATTATTGCTACTAGCATGACCTTGGTATTAGAGATGGGAAAAAGTGATTTTACGATATCAGTGAATACAGTGACTGTGATTGTAAAATATCGGTGATTTATACCAGTGATTTTTCACTGTGACCTGTATTCACAGTGTTTTGATGGACAGATATTTTTCACCTTCCAACCACGGTCAAAGCTAGTATTTAACTGCTGTCCGAGTAGACGCGTACAATCGAGTATCGAGTAGGAGTATGGAGTATTTCTGAGTACTGGGTATTTACTCGAATAATCCCGTGACATTCGGTTGTCGGTTGGAACTTGAAAGGAGAACTAATTACTTGGAAGTTTGGCGGCTTGCAATGGAATTCGATACTTAAAGACTTAACATAAGCTCTTTCTGTCGG
>CABFVX010004799.1:19195-41374 GCA_902151425.1 Timema shepardi
GTGTGTGTGGGGGTGTGTGTGTGTGTGGGCGCGTTTGTGTGTGTGTGGGAGGGGGGGGGAGGGGTCATTTCTCAAACTTTATTGATCACTGATTTAACTGAAATTACCTCTGGATTAAATTTATTAAAATAATACAAATAAAAAATACTTGTATGACCACTTCAGCTTGCACTGAAAATTGGGTTGTGTGGTGTTTATGACTAAATATCAGGGGTAATTGAATGTTATTTCCAGGAACGCGCCAGTCAATCACTGCCTGTCATCACGTGTGTGGCTTGTTCCCCTGACACTGAGCTGTGTTGATCCTCCCCGCCGTTATCAGGAGATGACTGGACGAGTGATATTAGGAAACATGTTGACACCAGTGTGGGAATATTGGCTCGGGCCACTGTCTTTGCTCTCTGGGTTGTTCAAATGACGCCTAGAGCATATTAATTATAAAATGAAGAAACAAACATTGTACCTATCCCAAGTTCTCTCTTACCAAATGAAGTGCAGATGTTATGTTTTCTGGTTCTCAGGGCCCACTAACCGGGATATCGGATATCAGGTTAGTTACGCTCAAACCAGGAAACATATCTAGCGTACTATCAACTTTGAGTACATACCGCATCCTATAAAATAATTGGTTCTAGTTTGGGTTAGTAAGTAACGTTCATGTATAGCTGCATATTAATGATATAGTATGCACATATGCCATTTTTATATATGTATAATAGTGGCATATGTGTATCTAAATAGTTTCATATATGTGTTTAAATATATAGGCCTAGATGCATAGGTATTTAGTACTCCAATATATTATATTTGAATATGTCTAGCTCTCTATAACCATCCACAGCTGTTGGATAAAGACTTGTTTGAAGTGATATCCTTGCCGTGTCTTGTCTGAAGTGATATCCTTGCCGTGTCTTGTTTGAAGTGATATCCTTGCCGTGTCTTGTTTGAAGTGATATCCTTGCCGTGTCTTGTTTGAAGTGATATCCTTACCTTGCCGTGTCTTGTTTGAAGTGATATCCTTGCCTTGCCATGTCTTGTTTGAAGTGATATCCTTGCCTTGCCATGTCTTGTTTGAAGTGATATCCTTGCCTTGCCATGTCTTGTTTGAAGTGATATCCTTGCCGTGTCTTGTCTGAAGTGATATCCTTGCCGTGTCTTGTCTGAAGTGATATCCTTGCCTTGCCGTGTCTTGTCTGAAGTGATATCCTTGTCTTGCCGTGTCTTGTCTGAAGTTATATCCTTGCCTTGCCGTGTCTTGTTTGAAGTGATATCCTTGCCTTGCCGTGTCTTGTCTGAAGTGATATCCTTGCCGTGTCTTGTTTGAAGTGATATCCTTGCCTTGCCGTGTCTTGTCTGAAGTGATATCCTTGTCTTGCCGTGTCTTGTCTGAAGTGATATCCTTGCCTTGCCGTGTCTTGTCTGAAGCGATATCCTTGCCGTGTCTTGTCTGAAGCGATATCCTTGCCGTGTCTTGTTTGAAGTGATATCCTTGCCGTGTCTTGTTTGAAGTGATATCCTTGCCGTGTCCTGTTTGAAGTGATATCCTTGCCTTGCCGTGTCCTGTCTGAAGTGATATCCTTGCCTTGCCGTGTCTTGTTTGAAGTGATATCCTCGCCGTGTCTTGTCTGAAGTGATATCTTTCAGCTCCCCACCGCACGGAGAGTTTAGCAACCATCGTGCGAGAGACCTTGGAAGCCGGTCCCGTCCGATTGCTAACCACGCGGGCTGCAGGTGAAGCCCACCTGTTCTGCATGCTCTATCTCAAGGCTGGTCCTCTACGTCACAAGTTCACACTCGCACTTGTGACGGAGAGGGGACTAATAACTGGAACTGTCGTCATCTGGCATTCCCCTCACTCCTCCGCCGTCACACGTAGGGCACGAAACAGGGTCGTTGGACTTGCTTTGGAAACGGTACAGCCATTTTCGGCTTGTTTATGATGGAGGATGGTTTACTCCTCATTTATAGAGGTATACTTGTCTGAGTGCTATTTGAACGTGCAAGGTCAGTCTTGAGGTCTTTCAAATTATTACTGTTTATTGAAATATTTGTAGACCATTAGTAATATAAATATGAAATAGCAAGTTTACCTCTCACGACTCATGAACTGCAGCACCTTTGCCGGGTGCGTTCCATAATGAAAGTACAAGTTGCCTCAAAATAAGTGCTACGTCATTTTAAAGTATTTTCCCCAAAACATACTTTAAACTAATAACTTACCACGATAAAAAAACGCGAAAAATATGTAATTTTATACAATAGATTCGAAAATATGTAGAAACAATTAAATATGCATGCCGATGTGATAAGCCGATTAAAATGCATATTAATAGCTTAAAATATGTTAGCACATTTTTGTTATTAAAAGCAGTATTCTCTCGAAACTACAGAGGCTAAGAAACCTTTTTCTAACTATTCTTAAATCAACGCCATAGCTCAGCCCCGGTAGTGCGACCATAGTTCGATTCTGATACGAATGACTATTTCTGACGCTTACAATCTGTTGAATTGTTTTATTTATTTGCCCGTTATTTAACGTGTACTTTTTAAACTGACTGACTATATCAGCACACGAGAATTTCTATGAGCGAGAGCGAAAGAGTCTCACATACCTTTCAAAGCTCTTTCACATGTCAGGATTTACACGGGACCCACGGCTTTACTTCATCCGAAGGAAGTTGTGCTACGGATTTTTATCGCTTAGGAAAAATCCATCGACCCCAGCTGGTTTTGAACCCATCATCGGTTCCTGAGGCGAGAACTTACTATTGAATTATACTATTTGTTTCCCCATAAAACTTATTAAAAACATTCCATACATCAATTCATGATCTTTATCTGCTACTTTTGATAGTGTCAATAACTTTAAAATAACAATAAGATAGTAAAATTTTATTAGTTTTGGACGTGAAAAAATAGATTGGTGCTATCTGTAAGGTCCTTTCTATCAAGAGTCCTTCCCGTAAAAATCCTAGGTCCTTCACATATTTATCAAATGGGTGTTGTTTAGATTCACGTCTTTTTTTGTCATCTCGACTAATCGGGATGGGTTGCTATTATGACAGTCACTCTACGTACTTACGTATCCTATCGTACATTTGGCAACAGTGTGTTACTCGCATGCTTTCACTGACTCATGTTGGTCTTTTATACTGTACATTTCAATGACCGGTCACTTAGTGGACATAACTAATCTGTGTGGTGGGACTAACTCTTACGTCACACTGAATCATACATTGATGATTTGCTATCTATCTATAATTGTCTTCTTGGTCGAGTTGGGAATAGGACATTGTCTCTATCTTCATATTCTGGTTTTGTGCATCACGAAAAATCAGGAGAATGTTAGTCTTTCGGGAATTTAAAGGAGAGGATCTTTTAGGGGGGATCCAAATTGTGAAAGCTTTCTGGGGAAGAACTACTCCAAATATCTTGTAGAGGTACTTATTAACAATAATTGCTCCAGTACTAACATTTGGTGACTTGTATCAACACACCTTTAAAAAATAATCGAAAATAATTTACAAAAGCAGTATGGTACGAAGTAAGGCCTTCTAAAACAAGAACGTCTTACCAAAATCAGGGATGCTCAATATTAACGAGAATAGATTTTTTTTACACTAATCTAATATATTATTTTTAGGTAAATTCAAAGGTCTCTATCTGATTTCACGAATAGATCCTTTCCTTGATGATTTATAAAATATTGAACGAAATACGAAATAAAACCAATAAAGTATTAATTGATTGGCCACAGGGAATGTTTTTATTTAATTATTAGGGTAAAATTTTGAAAGCAAAGTTTGTAATACCACGCCTCAAGTGTTTGTTATTCGCAATAGCCATTTTACGTCTACTCACGAGGCTTACCTTGCACATTCACACTATGGCGCAGCTCATAGTGCCATACGTCAAGTTAAGTCCTTTCTCTCCAATCGGAGTGTACATTTTTGGTTAGAGACTATTGTTTGGCAATTTTTTCTGCTTGATCTTTTTTAAATCAACGTGTCTTATTACTACAGGTTCAGGTTATACGCATTTATGATAATTATTCTAATGAAGTGGGGATGAGAACGGAAGGATATTAGATGTAATCTACCCGTATTCGCGTGGAAGGAGAGGAGGAAACCTTTCAGGAAAAACTGCCGTCTGTAGATCCGAGCCGAGGCTGTTATTTTGATATTGGGACTTACAATTCCTTGTCAGACATTGTGGGAGGGTGATAAATAACGTATCGACAGCTGTACTCTTAGCTCTGGCGGGGGTTGTAGCCATCCTACCTACCTCGGAGGACACCATGCTGGAATAAAGCACGCAAGGTTTGCTAACTGACACGGTAGACGATAACACGACCCTCTTCGTTTGGCGCATGGTCTAAGGCAACACACTCGATTTAGACCAAACCTCCGATGACAAAGAGATCGGGGTTCGAATCTTGACAGAGTACACTTCCTCTCAATTCATCCTTCCTCATCCCTAACTCAATATCATAATTAGTAGGCCTGCATATAAGTATAAACTGAACAGGTAGTAAGATGTGATGCTAAAACAGCTCATGTCCAGCCATTGTGATGAACTTTAAATTGGAGCTTGGCTCAAGTTCCAAGCGTTGATCGCTGTGCCTTGTAATTTCCTCCCGTTTGGAAACAAACTGTGCCACTGTCTGCCATGCTCTGTTAATAGTTCAAGAGGGGACCTGGAACTGTCCAACCAGAGCGAGACTTCCTTGACAGGAGATGTGCTACGGCTGTTTGATAGCACAGACACTTCTCTGCTTGTTACCTCTCACTCGCTGGTCTGGGAACTGTTTGATAGCACAGACACTTCTCTGCTTGTTACCTCTCACTCGCTGGTCTGAGAGCTGTTTGATAGCACAGACACTTCTCTGCTTGTTACCTCTCACTCGCTGGTCTGAGAGCTGTTTGATAGCACAGACACTTCTCTGCTTGTTACCTCTCACTCGCTGGTCTGAGAGCTGTTTGATAGCACAGACACTTCTCTGCTTGTTACCTCTCACTCGCTGGTCTGAGAGCTGTTTGATAGCACAGACACTTCTCTGCTTGTTACCTCTCACTCGCTGGTCTGAGAGCTGTTTGATAGCACAGACACTTCTCTGCTTGTTACCTCTCACTCGCTGGTCTGAGAGCTGTTTGATAGCACAGACACTTCTCTGCTTGTTACCTCTCACTCGCTGGTCTGAGAGCTGTTTGATAGCACAGACACTTCTCTGCTTGTTACCTCTCACTCGCTGGTCTGAGAGCTGTTTGATAGCACAGACACTTCTCTGCTTGTTACCTCTCACTCGCTGGTCTGAGAGCTGTTTGATAGCACAGACACTTCTCTGCTTGTTACCTCTCACTCGCTGGTCTGAGAGCTGTTTGATAGCACAGACACTTCTCTGCTTGTTACCTCTCACTCGCTGGTCTGAGAGCTGTTTGATAGCACAGACACTTCTCTGCTTGTTACCTCTCACTCGCTGGTCTGAGAGCTGTTTGATAGCACAGACACTTCTCTGCTTGTTACCTCTCACTCGCTGGTCTGAGAGCTGTTTGATAGCACAGACACTTCTCTGCTTGTTACCTCTCACTCGCTGGTCTGAGAGCTGTTTGATAGCACAGACACTTCTCTGCTTGTTACCTCTCACTCGCTGGTCTGAGAGCTGTTTGATAGCACAGACACTTCTCTGCTTGTTACCTCTCACTCGCTGGTCTGAGAGCTGTTTGATAGCACAGACACTTCTCTGCTTGTTACCTCTCACTCGCTGGTCTGAGAGCTGTTTGATAGCACAGACACTTCTCTGCTTGTTACCTCTCACTCGCTGGTCTGAGAGCTGTTTGATAGCACAGAGACTTCTCTGCTTGTTACCTCTCACTCACTGGTCTGGGAACTGTTTGATAGCACAGACACTTCTCTGCTTGTTACCTCTCACTCGCTGGTCTGGGAACTTGTTGACAGCCTGGAGGAGGTAAAACCCCAACAGGTACAAGATTACTTAGAATATGCATTCTCCTCTTGCAGGGACAGGGGTGGGGGAGGATTATTTAATGAGGCGTAAATAGGAACGTGGATATTCTAAATAATATGCAGTGGCTGCACGGACTAATGCGTCATTCTCGCAATAGACTAAACTACCGATGGAGGGGAGATTGGGGTTCGAATCTCGGTCACGTGAACTGGCGTTAGTTTTCTCTAAATGGTTTTCCTACCTTTCCAATCATGTGGATATGGGTACAATTCCTCAAATCTAGCCTTCCTCATACTAACAAATTAGCGAGATTAGTACATAGGCATTAAACCCAGATGGTTAGTAAGACACGTTATAAAAAAGATGCCCTTGTCTAAGTGGGCTACCCTAAACAAAATCAATGGGGTTTGAAGCATTAAAATATTGGCCTCTTAATCCCGCCCCCCCCTTTTTTTACAATTATTAATGTTCAGTAATTATGTGTATTAGCATAATATTTAAAATTTGCACATGATAAAGGTTATTAGTGACGTAAGCAGGAACATGCTATGTAAGAGGGATTTGAAAGCTGTCACCAGAAGAAACAGGTCTGGCAAGGAGGCTGTTAGAGAGAGAGATGACATATTACTAAAAGAAACAGTGAGATGGTATGGACATGTATGGAGGAGGAGAAAGGGAAGTATAGTACCTCCAGGAGGACTGAGAGGGGGGAAGTGCAGGTAACGACGAGTGTGCGGGTGAGGGAAGAAGAATCTCATGGAGCACAGAGCAACATGAAGGTATTTCACTAAACTGACACGGCCAAAGGCTGAGGAAGATTCCTTACGATGATTATATTTATTATGTTAACCGCTTTTAAAACAACTGAGGTTAGAAACACACTTTGTTTACAGTGCGCGTGTGTTGAGCTTACGGCGAGACTGGCCGCTGTTTGAGAAATGTTTGAGCGGGCCACCACCCGTTTCCCAGTCAATACAGGGTGTGCCCAAACATTTCAAATTTTATTATTTATTAGAGTTAATTAACGTGCACTTTCTGAACCGACTTATTATATTAGCACACCACTTATAGATTTACTTGAATATAAACCTGATAAAACACCTAGCCCCCACTCACCGTAAATCACTTTGAAAGTGGTAAAACCACATTTCACCGATTATAAATTTTTCAGTAATTCCAGGAATCGAACCCGGGACTCTCAGATCATTATACAGACTCGTTCAAATTTAATAAATATTATAAAGTAAATCCGCAATTTCGGACTAGACAATTTATTTTGACAGCAATTTATCAGGCTCTACCGAACATTAAAAAAAGTCATTTATTTCAAGGATAACCATATAAAAGTTTACAAACTTTGCAGAATGGAATCTAATTAATTTAAGCTAGTCTGTGTTTGTGGTTTCCGATGTCATAAAAAAACCTGACTGAGGAAAGTCTTGAGCTGTATGTAGGTTTTCACAAAAACCATTAAAGTCCAAACTACGCTGGTATTTACTACAAACCTGTGATTTGGACCAGCAATCAAGTTGACCCTGGGTAATGGTGTTCATTATCATGCTGATGCGTTTTCTTCAAGATCGGATTCCAGACGACTTGGACTCTTGGCTAAGCTCCCAGTCCACCCTGAAAGCCTTGACGAATTAAACTTTGACCCTGTCTTACTAGCCAGTGGTATTCGACCTTTTTGGCTCTCGTAGACCCCAGATATAACTTCTGTTAAACTTTGTACCCCCAAACTGGTCGATACATAATGCAAATTAAACATATTCTCTAACCTACACCTAAAAACCTTCATTGAGGTTTTTTCTTGATCTTAAATGTCAGCTTGAGCCAAAGCCGTTTGATAAGTTGTATCAAAAATAATGTATTAAATGCTATGTTTTAAATCAGTACAGAGAAGTGTGGAGGAAAAAGGAGAGTATTGGACCAAGGTGGAGGAAGAGAGGTGGTGGGAGGAAAGAGGAGAGTGTTGGACCAAGGTGGAGGAAGAGAGGTGGTGGGAGGAAAGAGGAGAGTATTGGACCAAGGTGGAGGAAGAGAGGTGGTGGGAGGAAAGAGGAGAGTATTGGACCAAGGTGGAGGAAGAGAGGTGGTGGGAGGAAAGAGGAGAGTATTGGACCAAGGTGGAGGAAGAGAGGTGGTGGGAGGAAAGAGGAGAGTATTGGACCAAGGTGGAGGAAGAGAGGTGGTGGGAGGAAAGAGGAGAGTATTGGACCAAGGTGGAGGAAGAGAGGTGGTGGGAGGAAAGAGGAGAGTATTGGACCAAGGTGGAGGAAGAGAGGTGGTGGGAGGAAAGAGGAGAGTATTGGACCAAGGTGGAGGAAGAGAGGTGGTGGGAGGAAAGAGGAGAGTATTGGACCAAGGTGGAGGAAGAGAGGTGGTGGGAGGAAAGAGGAGAGTATTGGACCAAGGTGGAGGAAGAGAGGTGGTGGGAGGAAAGAGGAGAGTATTGGACCAAGGTGGAGGAAGAGAGGTGGTGGGAGGAAAGAGGAGAGTATTGGACCAAGGTGGAGGAAGAGAGGTGGTGGGAGGAAAGAGGAGAGTATTGGACCAAGGTGGAGGAAGAGAGGTGGTGGGAGGAAAGAGGAGAGTATTGGACCAAGGTGGAGGAAGAGAGGTGTGGAGGAAAGAGGAGAGTATTGGACCAAGGTGGAGGAAGAGAGGTGGTGGGAGGAAAGAGGAGAGTATTGGACCAAGGTGGAGGAAGAGAAGTGTGGAGGAAAGAGGAGAGTATTGGACCAAGGTGGAGGAAGAGAGGTGGTGGGAGGAAAGGATGTGGAGAAAGGCATGATGGTGGTATCTATACCTCTATTGAATTCCACGTTCCCCCGGGTTGAATGCCACCGTAACAAGCTATAACATAATGTTCGTTCACGGTAGGAGTTTACCTATAAAAGGACTTTTTTCCCTACCAGAAATCTATTATATAGTAGGATATTGGTAAGAAAAAGACCTTTCAGAGGTAAACTCCTACCGTGAATGAAGTATAGTTCTACCTTCCAGTGTAGACAAGGGGTATCCCCTCTCCCCCCCTCGAGAGGAAATTTCAAGAATGTTGTCTTGTGGGAGGGAATTTAAGAGTATATGAACATTATTCTGTGCGAATTATGAGTTTCATGAGCAGATTTTTACATAAACGGTTTCTAAAAAAAGTAACCAGAGTATTTGTAGCTGAACCCATTGAAAAGAAACATAATATTCTTCACGAGTTTATTAAACATAAAATGAAAAGAAAGCTGATGGATAGGGAATGGGAAGAAATATACATTACATTTTATCATTTTCATCCGTAAAATCTGATATTGATAAGCTGTTAATAGCAAATTGCAGCCGAATTTCTAAGTTACAATTGTAACACTATAGATTAATTGCCCCGCTTTGGGCGTCGATTGAAACACTACGGATTAATTCCCTGATATAATAATGCTGTGATGATGTTTAGGTTGTCTATAGCTCACGTGGTCGAGCGCTTATCATCACTGTACGGAAAATATACCGTTTAACTAGCTGTCTATAGCTCCGTGGTCGAGCACTAATTAAATCGGTATATTTAATTGAATTAAAGAAAGAGAACTGTTGATGGTTGTTTATTCACACACGGTATATTTAAATGACATCTGTTAATTACTTATACATACTCCAATTAAATGCTTTATATCAATGCACACTGGTGATGTTAATGCAAGTTATTTTATACTGTGTTAGACTGTGACTGCGTTGTGCGTGTCTTGTGTGTGGATGTTTGGCTTCCGCTCTGTGTAGCTTGGCTGCCTGGCTGATACGCACAAACGGTTTATATATGACATACCCCTTGCATCTTTCTCCCTTCGTCAACAGTGTAAAAACTAACTAATAAAGAGTCCTGGCGACAGGTGTTGTGAAGGCTAGCTTCTTATCGGTATAGGAAATTGGCGTCTTTGCAAAATACTGCGTAGTTGTTCCTTTAACAGGAAAGATGGTATAAAAATATATTTTAAAGGTGAAATCCTTTTACCATTATTTCTGAGAAGCGCGTGTTTCTTCATGGATGAATCATAAAGGATACGCTGCCTATGTTACTTTAAAGAAAAATTACCTTCACCCATGACTTTTTATATATTTTAGATTGATCTGAATCAATATCATTACACAATTTTGATTTTTTTAATAGAAACATTAAATACCTATTGCAAAGTTATAAGGGGTGCTAAAGCCCCCTTATTGCCCCTTTGTGGGCGGGCCCACCCCCGCCATTCCTCCTCTCGTTGGGGAATTAGAGCAGGGGTTCCCAAACTTGTTTGACACAAGGCACTCCTGCCTTACACTAGGAAAAATACAGGCTGTAGCCATCGTAAATTTGTTCACACTAATATTATGAACATTCAATAAGGACAGTTTATTTTTAAAAGTATAGAAGTACTAATAAAACAAATCAAAAACATCACATAATCTGGCTCTGCCTTTGGAAAATCTCCTTTATTCAGAATTGAAAAATTTGTGTATCCTAATTAATGATGCTATTTAATAATGTGTAAAACCAATCAAGATTTGTAAAATTGCCTCGTGTAGCTTGAGATGACAATGGTGGAGCACGGTTTGAAAAACGCTAAGTCACATGTTTGGTCCCTTTGGAAAGGCGGGAAGGGGGAGCACTCGCTATTTATAGTCTGGCGAGACCTCACGTGGTTTGTGACACAGTTAAATATCCTTTTCTAGCGCGACTCTCTTGGTGGGAGGGGCTGGAGAATATCACACACACACTCCGCGCACAACTTACCGTTTTACAACGTTACCTATTGGTAACAGCGTTGTCATTCTCTCGTTTTCTGTGGTCAATCTCTCCTCAAATATAAGACAAATTTGGCAACGCTGGTTGGTCGAGGTTACCCCAGCACACCACCTTCAGACATAACTGAGAGCGAGGAGATTTGGCCAGTAGCACCTTCTCACCACAGCACACCACCCTCAGACATAACTGAGAGTGAGGAGATTTGGCCAGTAGCACCTTCTCACCACAGCACACCATCTTCAGACATAACTGAGAGCGAGGAGATTTGGCCAGTAGCTCCTTACCCCAGCACACCACCTTCAGACATAACTGAGAGCGAGGAGATTTGGCCAGTAGCTCCTTCTTACCCCAGCACACCACCTCCAGACATAACTGAGAGCGAGGAGATTTGGCCAGTAGCTCCTTCTTACCCCAGCACACCACCTTCAGACATAACTGAGAGCGAGGAGATTTGGCCAGTAGCTCCTTCTTACCCCAGCACACCACCTTCAGACATAACTGAGAGCGAGGAGATTTGGCCAGTAGCTCCTTCTTACCCCAGCACACCACCTTCAGACATAACTGAGAGCGAGGAGATTTGGCCAGTAGCTCCTTCTTACCCCAGCACACCACCTTCAGACATAACTGAGAGCGAGGAGATTTGGCCAGTAGCTCCTTCTTACCCCAGCACACCACCTTCAGACATAACTGAGAGCGAGGAGATTTGGCCAGTAGCTCCTTCTTACCCCAGCACACCACCTTCAGACATAACTGAGAGCGAGGAGATTTGGCCAGTAGCTCCTTCTTACCCCAGCACACCACCTTCAGACATAACTGAGAGCGAGGAGATTTGGCCAGTAGCTCCTTCTTACCCCAGCACACCACCTTCAGACATAACTGAGAGCGAGGAGATTTGGCCAGTAGCTCCTTCTTACCCCAGCACACCACCTTCAGACATAACTGAGAGCGAGGAGATTTGGCCAGTAGCTCCTTCTTACCCCAGCACACCACCTTCAGACATAACTGAGAGCGAGGAGATTTGGCCAGTAGCTCCTTCTTACCCCAGCACACCACCTTCAGACATAACTGAGAGCGAGGAGATTTGGCCAGTAGCTCCTTCTTACCCCAGCACACCACCTTCAGACATAACTGAGAGCGAGGAGATTTGGCCAGTAGCTCCTTCTTACCCCAGCACACCACCTTCAGACATAACTGAGAGCGAGGAGATTTGGCCAGTAGCTCCTTCTTACCCCAGCACACCACCTTCAGACATAACTGAGAGCGAGGAGATTTGGCCAGTAGCTCCTTCTTACCCCAGCACACCACCTTCAGACATAACTGAGAGCGAGGAGATTTGGCCAGTAGCTCCTTCTTACCCCAGCACACCACCTTCAGACATAACTGAGAGCGAGGAGATTTGGCCAGTAGCTCCTTCTTACCCCAGCACACCACCTTCAGACATAACTGAGAGAGAGGAGATTTGGCCAGTAGCTCCTTCTTACCCCAGCACACCACCTTCAGACATAACTGAGGGCGAGGAGATTTGGCCAGTAGCTCCTTCTTACCCCAGCACACCACCTTCAGACATAACTGAGGGCGAGGAGATTTGGCAACATTTAACTGAGAGAACTACTCTAAAGACCTGCAGTTACTCTCAAGGATTATAGTGATTGTAGTAAATAAGTGAATTCCTAATGACTTGTATGTTTGGAGAATTACACACACTTATTCTAAATATCTACGACACAAATATTCCAGACTAAATAAACTGTATACTACTTTTCTTAAAGCTCATGAAGGTTTCGTTTGTAAATTTAAAATGTGATTAAGTGCATTCTTTTAATGTGCGCATTTAATTAAATTCAGCGTATAAGTACGTTATGTTAGCTAGATTGAACTTATTAAATTATCTCTAGAGGATGAACTCGGGAGAAAATGTGTAAAGATGTTTCGAGACCCAAATTTGATCTAGACACTGACTATTATGATTGAAGCATTTTAGAATTAGTTTCTTAAATAATTCATTAAAATAAAAGCTTGTTTCAAGACGGTAAGAAATAACATTTCCTTTTGGGGAAGTATTAAGCTTATGAAAACTTTTTGACGCCATTTTCAGTCAACTGTTTTAAATTAACAGCCCTAAATATACTTTCTACTTTTTTTATATCTATTATTCGAGCTCTATTCTCTATAAAAAGTAAAGGCACCATTTTGTAGCTTAATAAATGTCGCGGTGTTACAAATTATCTATCCCTCCCCCCTCATCAGGTCTTAATAACCGTTCGGGCCATACACATACAACAATTACTCTAGTGGGCTAGGATAAGGAAGGTATATTTTAAGGAAATGTACCCTCATTTGTGTTTAAGGGAACGAATGTGAATGGACACACAAACATTTGGGAAATATAGAATAAATTTACAGCAGTACAGTTATAAATCCCATTATTTTAAAGTTTATCTGAAAGATGTGATACTTTCATCGTGAACTCCAAATTGGTGGTTGGCCATTAGGCTAACCATTTTTTAAATGTTAAATGGCCGGCCAAGCTTATTTTGAAAGCTATATTATATTTACAAATTTGTCATAGTTTACTCCTTGTGTTGATCTGTATAATATTATTGTCTGCCTAAATGGTTACCCTTTTCAAATTTTATTTTAAAACTAGCATTTTTTATCAACTTCTTTGATTTTTCAAGTGCTATTTGTGATAAAAGCGCCAAATTCCAAGAGATAATGCTGTCAGAAAGAAATTTGATATGTACTAAGGCTAGAGAAATCGTCATTTTATTTGGCTATAGTTATTCCACAGAGTTGACTACTTCATATTCATTTCGCGCAGTCTAGAAATGGTGGGTTGCGTTTCTTGACTTGGTGCCACTGTAGTATCAAACACAACTACCTCGGACTGTCAGCAGGGGAATGTTGACCCGGCCGAGAGTGCGATAATAGCGCCTTAGACCATGCGACCACCGAAGCGGGTGAGTACGTGTTGATAAGTAATAAAGGTCCTGCGCTCAAAGAATGGACACACCTGTATTCTTGCCCTATTTCCCCTTCAGTGTGTTTCAGGGTTGGTCCTCGTGTGGATAGAGGGGGAGGGGTAGTCTCCGACACGCTATCCCCGTGCAAAGGGGGANGGGGGTCGCGTGATAGCGCGTTAGTTACTCTCGTGGCGGTCGAGGTTCAAGCGACCTCAAAGCTGACATTTCCGACCTTCTGGCCCGCGAATCTGGTCACGCACCCGGGCAGGGGGCATCTCAACTGAAGCCTGACTCACACGTTCACAGATGTCTGTTGACAACGCATTTGCGCTCGTGGAGGGAGACAAATCCAAATATAGCCCGATTTTCTTACGAAGGAAGGCCCTGAACATGGTTTTTCGTAAGAAAATTGGGCTATATAGTTCGAGACTTAATTCCATTCTCCTCAGTCTGGCAGACAAGACGGAACTGACGCCTTACTCCAGGGTTGCCAACTCGCTAGTCTCTAGCGATAGCTCACGCACCTGAAATGGATGGTATTTTTCAATTGCAGGTTGTTACTTTTGTTTTATAATTATAACAAACTCCTTGTGGTCGACCCTCTATCGTGCCACACACACTCTCTGCCGTCTGTTGAAAATAGTTCCAAATTCTGTGGATAAAGGTTGTCTTGTGGTCATCCTTCTAGAATATATGTATAAAAACACAGGCGTTCGCGCACAAGTAACGATACTAGCTCAAAGTCGATGCTTATGTTTTGCATTAATAACTGGAGGATTGTATTGTTGCTCTCTCACAGCGCGCCGGGATATATTTCTTATTAAAAATCCCATTATTGGATTGTACAGGTGTTGAAATTATAGTAGCCTACAAGTGGTATCCCAGATCTTTGGCCTTCTGGTTGTTGCTCGTGTTTCGCCCACGGAGTTACTCAACTGAGATTGGACTGGTTAGGGATTGAAGTCGCCAACCGGTCGGTAACTGGTTGTTAGTTATGTCTCACACGCGGTGCTACGCAAATGTGGCAGAATTTCAATCAGTTTCACATACTGGTGAGTGGTTATTCGAATGTCTGGAGGACTTGGCTCTCTATTATTATAACATGTATGAAACCTTACTGAAGATAATTTTGGATCAATGGCGGCTCGTGTATAGGCACTGCGGAACTGCAGGACCCCCTATTTCCAATTGATATTATCGATAACATTTACTATAACGATTCTTTTTTCTTTAATTATTTCTTTATTTTTGTGGTACAATATATAATTCTTGAGCTTAATGTCAGTACCTCAGTAGCCATCCCCTAGTTTATGAAAAAGATACAAATCTTTATATGGAACTGCGTGCTCCACAGTGCCCGTTACGTGGGATTTGACTGTTGTGCGCATACGCACATAGGAGGTGGGAAGGAAGGCGGGGCTGCCAGGTATAGAGAGCACTGTTGCTCTCGCAGTGCCGGCTCTGGCGTGATGGTGGAAGTTTTTTTTTATACTCAGCGTGTGTTGTGCTTAAAAACCTTGTACCATATTCTTGAATGTGATAAAGTGTAGAAGAGTTTAGAATTAGATTATTATTCTGCTTCCAGCTATTCTTTTTGATTAATTTTTTTCCCGGTTCTTTTATTTAACAGAAAGACTAAATGCGCTTGTAGTACTTTCAATGGAGAAAAATATCCTCAATTGTCATACAAAGATCAAGGAGAAAATTATTGAACTTTTTTCCGCAAATTAAAACAAGAAGAATGGATTTCATTTTTAAATGAATAGATTAAGCTTGAACTGTAACAATTTAAGTTAAAGTAAGTAAAAAAAGTTTTTTAAAAAATATTTTATCAAATTCCTGAATACATTTTCTTTTTATACATATTTTTTTCCTTTTATACAATTTTAAAACAGTCTACAATCTTTTTAGAGCAGCACCCCCACTAATTTTATCTATGAGCCGCCACTGTTTTGGATACATCCATGCTTTAAAAATATTATAAACTGCAGACGAATAATAATAATCATCTTCTATTCGTCAAGTCGAAAGGACTGCAACTATCCGATGCAAAATGTATATCCTTGAACAAAATGTCGAAGAAAGCTACCTTGAATAGTTAATCAAATGTTAGATAATTGTTTATTCATGACGATTGAGTTTGTAACTGAGGTACCACATCGAGTTTCCAGTCACTAATCATAGACACGTTAACCGGTTGGCAAACAGTCCCGTGAGATACAGTAGCGGTGACGCTCAAGCTACTGGTTGGTGACTCGCGTCACTTTAGAATAGCTCCATGTGGAAAACAACTTTACGGTTGACAACACTGCCTAGTCCATGTGGCCACCCATGCTGATCTTTCCTTTATTGTTGAATACAGGCCGCACCGATTTCTCCGTGTGCTTTGTGGGTAAGTTGGTCACTGACAACTTCTCCGAGAGCTCGTAGCTCTATTGGTGGGTGGAGTCTTACTACCTGGCTAGTTAGCGACAAGATGTCTGGCAGGAAAGGAAGAAAACACGACATGCTTTTATAAAGGTCAATTACTCGAGCACTCCTAAGGGCTAGAGCTATGACTACCCCATAAATATTGCTACATGTAGGATAAATATATTTGGATTCAGAAAAGGCAAGGTTGGTACAGTTTTTACTGGTCCCCCGCTGATACCGCTACAACCTAGCTAGTGGCGAGGGCGCTCAACATTTGTTAAAAAATGGCGTATAAGTGAAAGTAAACAGATGGCGCCACGTGGGCGCAGAATCTAAGATGTCTTGCAAGTACTAATTTCGGTATCTGTTAAAATGTGGTCAATAGTTGGAAATTACGTTTACAAAATTTCATTTATTGTACTCACATTTTGATAATTTGTTCTTATATAGATATAACTCTAACAAATATCGTGTTAGTTTGTATAAAAGTGAATTAAATGTTCTAACTTTATATAGTTAGATCCCGGGTCTGTGCTTACTAAACACGTGAACAAATATTTTAACCTTAAAACAGATCCTGGTTGGTGAAACCTCGTTAAAAACAACGCGTCACTATGGCAACAACCATTTATTTTTCATTATCGGGTACTTAAACCTACCGATAAAAATGTAATGGATAAATACATTTTATCTGGCAGATAAATGCTATCTGGCAGTCATAAAACGCACTCTTAACTGAACCACCAGATATAAATATTTATCTGCCAGATTAATATTTATCCAGGAGTCTATAAGACCGGCCTTAGGTGTAGCAACGCAATCGGTCATGTTTAGAAATGATAATTTTCTGCAGTGGCGGCTTTCGGTGGAAGGGTTAAATTGTGGAGCCTATTATACTTCAAAATAGTGTTTTAAGAGACGAGTGGGTTATAAGAAGGGGTTAGGGGGCACAGGGCTGGGGTAGGGGTAGATAGGAAGCACGGGGGATAGATGGCGGAGACATGTCGAGCCAACCCTGACATTATTTTAATTAACTTATTGATTGGGAAAAGTATGATTTATGAACATAACGGGTCGACAAAGGCTCGCATTCGTTTGTTTCTTTACTACTTTTTATATAACCACGTCTTACTACCCGTTCGGTTTGTACACCGATGTATTAATTACTCTAATGTGTTAAGGATGAGGGAGGTTGAATTTAGAAGAATTTCACCCGTGATAGTGGAACATTATTTAGTAAAAACCGCCCTCAATACAACCGACCTCCTTGTCATCGGCAGTCTAGTGTATTGCGAGAGTAGCGCGTTAGACCGTGCGGCCACCGTAGCTTGTTTGATGTTGTTTCTGGTGTTAGCGCCCTCAGGAGAAATTAATATTTAAACGTTGACATTTGGGATAACTATATCTCGATTACATAGTTCCATTTAATCAGTTGAAACTATCTTACAGATATAATGATTGAATTTTCTTTCCAAAACTGAAAGTTTTCCACGGTATTTTTTCCGTCTTACTTCTCTAGTCATGTTTCAGAAGTCACAAACGTACAAGTATCCGTTAGCAACAAGAACACAGTGGACGAACGATAAGAGCTTGCTGGAAAACCAGCTCCTGGTGAGACTGGCGCATGCGCAATAGAATAAGTTGACGCGTAGAAACCCAAATTGCTCTTAGATGAATCAACTTCCCCGAGTGCTTTTTTGAAAATATTAAACCATTCTGATATTCATGGGGAAGTCGACAGTGGTTCCGCTGTATTATACTTACCGACATACCACGAGGAAGCACACGGGCACATTGGTGCGGCCTTGTAGTATCCCTACACGGTCAGTATTAATAAATTAATAATTAATACTGACAGTCAGACTGATCTTGTAGGGGCAGTACTGATGGACGGACTGAATAAAATACTAATATGATCCGAATTTTCTGATCATATCAGTCTCAGCCCATCAGTCTTACAAGTGGTGGGAGAGACTGACAGTAGTACTGACAGTAGTACCGACCGTAGTACTGACCGTACGCGCGTGTTCGTCAGTATTTCCTTCAGTCTCAACAGCAAACATGGACTTCACACCACTTTTTCTTATCATCCATGTTGTTGCAGGAGCTGTGACTGACCGTGTAGGGGACCTATTAGGAAGGAAACTATTTAGAAGCCTGTGTTATCACGCGCAACCCTCGCCCCCCCCCCTCCTCCCTCTACAAAGGAAGTCATGTAAAGATTGGAATGTGCTTCTCAAGTGTTTGTGGACAGATAAGAAGAGAAGATCAATGTTGGTAGGGGTGAGTCAAGTACAGCTCTGCCCTGGACAAATCGCGGTCATCCTTTCCGTGTGGTCCGCAAGCTATAACTATCCATCCGCGAAAAAACGATGCACCACGCTTTATACTACCTGTTCGGGGTAAACGCCAAAAAATATTCTCTTACAGAAAAATATGTATATTAAACACACCAATGAACATTTATAAGCAGCTTTAAGAACCTCAACTCACCTGACATACAAACATTGAAAGATATAAAAAATTGCATTCCAAAATGTCTTTCCCCTTTCCCTCTCAAATACGGGTTCAATTCCTCTAAAATCTGACTTTAATCATTCTTAGCCCATTAATGTAATTGTTATTACAAAGTCAGCGGCGCTGAATCATGTTGATGTTGTAATGTATTGATTTGGACTAATCTAAATTATGTAAAAAGTCATGGATAAAGGTAAATTTTCTTTAAAGTAATATAGGTAGAGTATCCTTTTAAGATTCATCCATGAACAAACACGCGTTTCTCAGAATGTGGTGAAAGGGACTTCACCCTAAAATATATTTTTTTATACCTTCTTTCTTGTTAAAATATCTACTGCGTCAATTCCTGTTGAAGGGAGCACGCCATTTCTTCATACCAATAAGAAGCTAGCTTTCACAAAATGTGTCGCCAGGACTCTGTCCATTGGTTAGTTTTTACTTTGTTGACCAAGGGAGAAAATGCAAGGCGTATGTCATATATAGACCATAGTGCGTATGTTTATTGGGCAGTAGTAGCGCAGTATTCACAGTAGCAGCAGTAGCACAGTATATTCAGAACAATTTAGTATAACACAGTACAGAGCAGTACATTATAAACAGAACAGTACAGTATAGCAATATCATTTTGACGACGACGACGATGGGGAGGACGATCTCCGGGACCTTGCTCACAGTCCAACACATTATAATATAAGTCACTTCAATATCACAAGTGTGCAGTGATAACAAACATTTAACTGAAATATGTGCAAATAATTTACTGGTGTAATTAAAATAAACCGTGTGTGAAATAACAGCCAACAACATTTCTCTTTCTTTAATAATATTAATACCGATTTAATTAGTGCTCGAACACGGGGCTATAGACAGCTGATTAGACGGTATATTTTCCGTACAGTGATGATAGGCGCTCGATCACGGAGCTTAAGACAACCTAAAGTCATCACATCATCTTTTATCTGGGAATTAATCCGTTGTGTATCAATTCACACCCGAAGTAGGGTGATTGATCACACATAGTTATTATTATTGACGCCCAAAGAGCGGCGCTTTAATACCGTATTATTACAATTGACGCCCAAAGCGTGGCGCACATTTATACCGTATTGTTACAATGTTATTTCTGGATGATTATCTGTTTGGTACGGGCTACGTCTACACGAATACTCGACATTTCGGACTTCTCCGAACTTTCCAACTTCTCCGAACTTTCCAACCAAACAGCGCACAATAACACCAGGCTGGTAAAACAACAAACGGGGGTATCTTAAAAACAGCCCAACTCATTTGAGTTTTTGTTGTTAAAAATGTAATTTATGTATTATGCTAAGTGATTTAACCACTCAATCAAAGTAATTGTTCCCGATCAAGTGAAACTCTAGCTAGACTAGTTTGGACATTAGTCGTGTTGTAGAAGCCACGGAAGGACAAGATGGCAGGAGTGCAGATATTCGGCCCGGGTAGCCTTAGCTTAACGTGGAAAGTAAGGTTTTTTTTAACAGTTGGGTGGTTGTTTTGTTTGGATATATTTATAAATTATACTGGCACGGTTAATTGTGTGTTGTTTTCAATTCCAGACGACCAGATGTTTGAGGCGGTCAACCTCTGTAACAATCTCTGCCACTAACGCACGGCGGCCATGTTGTCAGCTGCGCTCCTCCGACCCCGAGAGGGAATCAATCCGTTCTATCAACAGTGGCCCTCATCTGCATACACGAGGGTGCTTCACCACAACTCCCCCTCCCCTCGTTCTCTCTGTGCGTGGCAGTCTATTGTTTCCGCCATTGTGTCTCGACTCGCATGACCAATTAAAGTTGTGAGGTTTCTTTACTGGTCCAGCCCCGTCAAGTCTCCCGCCTGCAACTCTTATAAAATAACAAGCACCCTTTCAAAACAATATTACAAGGGGTGCTTCTTAAGAGCGGGTTTCACGTGGAGCAGTGTATAGTCCCTGTCGTCTCAAAAGAAGGTACCGGCTTTTCTGTCCAGTAGATCTCTGTGGGCTTGGGGTAAAGTGCTCACCTGATGGTCGTGGGTTCAAACACAACCGGGGTCGACGGGTTTTTCTTGAGCGATAAAAATACGTAGCACAGTTTCCTTCGGAAGGGAAGTACAGCCGTCAGTCCCGTGTCGATTGTGGCTTGTTAAAAAGAACCCTGGAAGGTATGGGAAAATACCATTACCGCCAAAATTGGTCGGTCTATTCGCTCTCGTTCATAGAAACTCGTTGTGTAAAGCAACGGGGCACCATAACATTTCTTGAACCACCCTAGTACATGGTATTTCTACCAAATGGTGTAGGCAGCACTAACCAGCCTAGAAGCTGAGTGCATGTCCAGCTCCGGATGGATAGACATCACATCGAACCAACCTCCAGGTTGTTGACCTGAGAAGAAAATATATATTGAAATCTATTATATTCCACCAATGCTACTTTTTACTAAAAATACCTCTTTCCACGAGAGTAATTATTACATAGGCGAACGGGTAGTAAGACATGGTGTTAAAAAATAGATAAAAAACAAGCAGGTGTGCGCTGTTATTCCCGCGGATATTGTCGATCTCCGAGACAACCATCGATGTCTGCTTGTGGAAGTGTGAACATCATAGTGGTTCACATTGTTGCCTTTCTCTGAATGCACACTGGCCGGTTTAGGCACTCACCTAAGGAGGTGCCTTTCACCACGCTTCAAAGAAGCATTGTTGTGTGTGTATCTTTAGTCGCTACCCAATTTGACGTTTTTACCTCTTGAGAAAATTTGGTGTAAAACGAGTTCGCTGTTTATTTTCTGCTTGTTTTGTTTCTCTGAAGAGGAATACACCCAGTATATTCGGTGATGCAAGTGAGAGGAGAAGAATTGTGATAGGTCAGAGGAAGATGGAGGCATTTTACTAGACTGAGCCGGCCACAGGCTGGTAACCGTTGAAGTATATTCGGCGATAACCTCTTGCAGGCTAACCATTGATGATTTCATAAATTGACTGTACAATCAATGTAATCTTCCACCATGGTTGATGGTTGAACCAGTAGTGTTGTTGAAATTGACAATAAGCGTTTTAAAGCCTAAATATCAAGTTTGAGCAAAATCTGTCGAAACCATTTCGACCTTAGCTCCTGGTACAGAAGGACAGACATAATTATAATTGTAAAACGCAATTTTTTAATAAAAAAATCAGGGGGTCTCATAATCTAAAGGTTGAAAATATTCACGATTAAGTACAATATTTTCTTTATATTATGATAAAATAAAACATAATTCTTGACAATATAAAAACGTAGGTTTAATCCAAAGTGTGTATTCGATTGTAAAAGCTGCTAGAATAGTCGAGAATATATAATATATTTATTGTTAGTACCTCGTCTTACTACCCATTTGGATCATACGCTCATCAGAACATCAGAACATGCCAACCGCATTCTCATTACCTCACCCCCAACAAAATCTACCGACTTTCTATACAGCAATTTGGACCGGCACCAAAATTTCCTCGGCCTTGCGATCAGAACTTCCCTAGACTTCAATCTCATGCCAGAAGACGGGGGGGGGGGG
>CABFVX010004799.1:45542-57670 GCA_902151425.1 Timema shepardi
CCGTGGTTCGGATTCCACGTTAAACTGTAGGTCCTCCATTTCATCTCACAATCACCCTACGATTACACATTAGCGTAAGTGCGTATAACCCGAACGGGTAGTAAGACGCGGTGCTAATAATAATAATATATTGATGTGGATGAGGACCGGTGCATGTCTTAATAGGCACTTATCACACGGCTATGACAATATGATTGATTATATGTGTTTCTTACTGTAGGATTAATTATTGGTTACTTGTTGAAATTGTTAGTTGCATTATTATTATTATTATTATTATTATTATTAGCACCGCGTCTTACTACCCGTTCGGGTTATACGCACTTACGCTAATATGTAATGGTAGGGTGATTGTGAGATGAAATGGAGGACCTACAGTTTAACGTGGAATCCGAACCACGGAGCTGCACTATTAGTATTATAAATTTAATATTAAAATGATCCAGTTTTTTTTGTTCATTTACAAACTGAAGTAGAGAGCTAGAGCTAATGCTGTGACAGACTGATTTTCTCTTGATTACTATTTTTCTGTACGCACAAGTTGTTTATATATGGCCTACCCCTTGCTTCTTGAACCCCTTGTCACCAGTTTTAAAACTAACTAATAGGATAACTCCTGGCAACCTGATGTTGTGAAGGCTGGCTTCCTATTGGAAAGAGACAGCCGGCTCATCACCTGATTTTCAAATAGAACGAAGGAAGATTTTTTTTAAAAGAAAGAAAGTTTAAAACGTATTTTATCGAAACTACTAATGAAAATGCCTGATCATACATACATGAAGTATTAAAAGGAAAATTTACATACGGTTCTTTAAAGAAAAAACCCTTCATCCAAGACTTTTTAAATAAATAAGGGGTCCAAAACAATATCGTTGCAATTTGAATAAATGTAATGTTACATCAAGGCAGCTAAATGTTTGTAAAAAAGTAAGATATTAGAAAAAAGGTTAAATATTTTGTTACCGTCAAGTTTTATCAAAATATTTATCATTAAAGTACCTCCATTAACCTTCATAGATAACAAACTCTGCTTGCATGTTTCCACCATGGCATAACTTTCAAGATAAAGCCATGGTGTGAGTAGCAAGGTAAACGTGGTGTCCAAAGATAATACACTGCATTAGCTTAACCCGACTTTTTCCATATCGCGGCCCCCCTTAACACCCCCTACATATGAGGTAAAATAAAAAATTACAGATACCTAGTATTATACATAACACATCTAAAATTAATAAAAAAAACTTATGTTTAGTTGGACAGCATTAGAAAAAAATATGTTTAAGCAAATTATGAATAACGAATATTTTATGTATATAATGTGAAAATACACATAAAAGAATAGCTCAAAAATCCAGTTGTTTCTCGCGGGCGTTGCAAATAGTTGGTGCGCAAATTCAACAACTTTTGGAAATCTAGCTTCGGTAGGTAAAGAGTGAAAATTTGTGCGCACACCTTAATTTTGAAATTTCCCCATTCGCTGTCCAATTTGCCAAATGACGTTTATAAGAGGGATAATCTAGCCGGGTTGCGTGTCGGTTCGTCACAAGGTCTGAATATTTGTTTGGCCTGATGGCTTAGGAATTGGGAGGGTTGAATCTAGAGGAAGTGAACCCACCTTAGCGTGGAGGGAGAGTGGAAAACCCCCCAGTTCACCCGAGTGGTATTCGGGCCTCGATCTCCCCGTCCTCGGCAATCTAGCTTAACACGAAACTAGTGCGTTAGCTAACTACCCCACCGAGGCGGGTTTCTTCAGTAGTCATTTATTAATTTAAACTTTCGTGTTTTTTTAAATTTTCTTAATAAGTTTTATGCTAGTAGGGTTCAACCACACCATTAAAACAAGACTTGAGAAGACCCTAAATAAGACGCGGCCATCTTGACAGACCCACTTCTTGTCGCATTGTCTAGGCTGCCCCCCCCCCCTCCCCCCTAGATAAATACACGGGACAGCGACAGATATAAATTGAAGGACGGACGGGCACCCTGCCCAAGGTCTGTAGATGTGGGACAAAGTCAGGCCCGCTTTTGTCCGTCACAATCTCTTGACGAAACACACGTCTGTGTCGCACAGAATGCCGACATACGTAAAGAGATAGCCGATTGGGATGGGGGGGGGTAAGGGAAGGGGAGTAAAATGTTTTCTACTTCTTCCGGAAGGAGAGGAAGGCTGGGTCTAAATTCATGCATAACGCATAAATAATAGCGAATAGCACTTAACACTTAATGAGCAAGAAGTTGAAACACATTTCTAATGTTGATGTTTATAATCGACACATAAGGAAATACACAATTCCTAGAGTTGGCCTAACTCTAAATGTTTAAGTGTTGTGCATCGACTTGGCGGTATGGACAAGATTGTATCAACCGATTAGAATGCCGCGTCTCTCTACCGGTTCAGGTCATGATAATTACTCTAATGATGTAGAAATGAGGAAGGAAGCGTTTTAGAGGTAATATATCCGTAATTGTGTGGAAGGATTTATAAAAAACACCCTAAGACCTAAACTACATTTAATCCGATGACCAAGTTCCTTAAATTCACTTCTCAACCCTTTGAATTATGTTTCTATTTGGAGGGGCGGGGGCTTGGTTCCTTAAGCATTGGCTTATTTTCTAGGCTTTTCTAGGCTATGCATCTTCCTCAGCATATTCATTGCTGCCCGGAAGTCCAAACGGCTTGCGATGCGCCCTCCCTCAATTTTGCCCGTCTTTCTCTCTGTCTAACGTAAGCAATGTTCAGGACACCCCACCCCCCCCTTGTTGCAGAAATAAGCAAAGCCCCCCTCTCCACCTAGGTGCTTTTTACGCCCCCTTATGTAAAATGAAAGAGACTGAATATCTGGTATAATATGTAGCAGTAACCGTGTAACTTCTAAAGTCCTCAGATATGGTCAAAGGAAGGGATTTAACATACTGACAAACCATCTAAAATTACTCCCTAGTATACATTTTTCGTATAAAACTCTCTTAGATATCATATTTGTTGGACTGGTTTGGGAAAATATTATAGGGCAAAACATTTCAACTTAAAATTCTGAGTAACAAATTTTTAGTATACCGTATTGCTTTGAACATAGGCCTAAATGTCTGTTGCGAGATATTTTACGGGACAGATAAAATCAGTCAATGGGTCGTGTAGCCTAGTTTTCCGACTGATTTGGGTTATAATGCAACTTTGATATTCAAAAAAGGGGAAGTGCACTTAAAATTCCAAACTGAAGGGGGGAAAAAGTCACAATAAATTCTTTTTTGTGTTAAAGTCCTCCCTTGTTCCCTTCCCCCTTGTTCCCTTAAGTAAATTTCTGGGTACGCTACGATTACTTGTGTTAAACAACTCCCACAAAAAAAACCTTTTTAGTATAAAACATAAAAAAAACACATTATAACCATTTGTATGAGTTTTCTGAATCATTATTCTATCTATGTTTCAATAATATGAGGTAGGTGATCTGGCGGTCTAGGGGTAAGGTGTCAGACTTCTGTGCTCGGGATCTGGGGTTCAAAACTCGGTCCCGACACAGATTTATCTGATTACCAAACCCTTCCTTCACCTCTGACAAGACATCTTGTGTATGTGGGGAATGCCAGGCCTCCACCGTGGTTTGGATCCCACGTTAAACTGTAGGTCCTCCATTTCATCTCACAATCACCCTACCATTGCACATTAGCGTAAAGTGCGTATAACCCGAACGGGTAGTAAGACGTGGTGCTAGTAATAAGAAGTTAAAAGAAAAATATAACAATATTTTTGATCAATTACCGAAAATAAACTCGCTTTGCTATTTTGTGTATACACTTCGATGAGTATTTAATTCCAACAACTCAACAAAGACTAAATATATTTGGTGGTGGGGGGTGGGGGGTGGGGGAATGTGCGAAAGTGTCGCAAGGGTTTACTGGTATATTGCTATAATTACCAGATAGTGTCTCTTAGCTTGTGACGTCATAGAGGTAGCCCCACGTGTCAAGGGTGTGGTGTGGATAATTGGCGGAAAAGTGTGGCCTGGTTGAGGGGGGGAAGCGGGGGGGGGTTTAGGGCTGTATGCTATTACTCATACTCTACCTAGCGACTCCGCCTCTGCCTTCTGTATGTTTGGTTGGTGATGGAAGTGAACGAGTGGTCACATAGTGCACGATGATGCTCATGTCTGCAAACAATGTTGGACCTGTGTTGGTTATTTTTACTCGTAAGCTCCAGTGATTGATAGAATATATCACAGTGAAGTCTATTTAAAAAAAAAACCAGGCGAGAAATAAAAAATATCTTTACTTAGCGGCATCTAATCGGGGCTCTAGCATGAGTCAGGCTCACTATCCCTGGGCCTAATATTGCTCACCTAGGTTCTGGAGTTGATTACAGTTGAAATGAAATAAGAAATGTAATCTTTTTTCTAATTGCACGTGTGTATATGTAAATGTATAATTATAAGTTTATTTAAATTATTTTGTGAGATAAATATACTATGAATAGTATGTTAATCAAAGAAGTTTTAATTTTGCGCTTAAATTCAACTTAATTAGATTATAATAAATATTTCCTTCTTACTTGCGTGGTGTGCTGTTATGCTTTTAAATCTTGTACTTGACCACCTCGTGGGAGCTGGTGATCTAGTAGCCCCCAGTCTTGTACTTGATCACCTTGTGGGAGCTGGTGGTCTAGTAGTCCCAGTCTTGTACTTGACCACCTTGTGGGAGCTGGTGGTCTAGTAGTCCCAGTCTTGTACTTGACCACCTTGTGGGAGCTGGTGGTCTAGTAGCCCCAGTCTTGTACTTGACCACCTTGTGGGAGCCGGTGGTCTAGTAGCCCCAGTCTTGTACTTGACCACCTTGTGGGAGCCGGTGGTCTAGTAGCCCCCAGTCTTGTGGGAGCTGGTGGTCTAGTAGCCCCCAGTCTTGTACTTGACCACCTTGTGGGAGCTGGGGGTCTAGTAGCCCCCAGTCTTGTGGGAGCTGGTGGTCGAGTAGCCCCCAGTCTTGTGGGAGCTGGTGGTCTAGCAGCCCCTAGTCTTGTACTTGACCACCTTGTGGGAGCTGGTGGTCTAGTAGCCCCTAGTCTTGTGGGAGCCGGTGGTATAGTAGCCCCCAGTCTTGTGGGAGCCGGTGGTATAGTAGCCCCTAGTCTTGTACTTGACCACCTTGCGGGAGCTGGGGGTCTAGTAGCCCCCAGTCTTGTGGGAGCCGGTGGTATAGTAGCCCCCAGTCTTGTGGGAGCCGGTGGTATAGTAGCCCCTAGTCTTGTACTTGACCACCTTGCGGGAGCTGGGGGTCTAGTAGCCCCCAGTCTTGTGTGAGCCGGTGGTATAGTAGCCCCCAGTCTTGTGGGAGCCGGTGGTATAGCAGCCCTCAGTCTTGTACTTGACCACCTTGTGGGAGCCGGTGGTCTAGTAACCCCCAGTCTTGTACTTGACCACCTTGTGGGAGCCGGTGGTCTAGTAGCCCCCAGTCTTGTACTTGACCACCTTGTGGGAGCTGGTGGTCTAGTAGCCCCCAGTCTTTTACTTGACCACCTTGTGGGAGCCGGTGGTCTAGCAGCCCCCAGTCTTGTACTTGACCACCTTGTGGGAGCCGGTGGTCTAGTAGCCCCCAGTCTTGTACTTGACCACCTTGTGGGAGCCGGTGGTCTAGCAGCCCCCAGTCTTGTACTTGACCACCTTGTGGGAGCCGGTGGTCTAGTAGCCCCCAGTCTTGTACTTGACCACCTTGTGGGAGCCGGTGGTCTAGCAGCCCCCAGTCTTGTACTTGACCACCTTGTGGGAGCCGGTGGTCTAGTAGCCCCCAGTCTTGTACTTGACCACCTTGTGGGAGCCGGTGGTCTAGCAGCCCCCAGTCTTGTACTTGACCACCTTGTGGGAGCCGGTGGTCTAGTAGCCCCCAGTCTTGTACTTGACCACCTTGTGGGAGCCGGTGGTCTAGCAGCCCCCAGTCTTGTACTTGACCACCTTGTGGGAGCCGGTGGTCTATTAGCCCCCAGTCTTGTACTTGACCACCTTGTGGGAGCCGGTGGTCTATTAGCCCCCAGTCTTGTACTTGACCACCTTGTGGGAGCCGGTGGTCTAGTAGCCCCCAGTCTTTTACTTGACCACCTTGTGGGAGCCGGTGGTCTAGCAGCCCCCAGTCTTGTACTTGACCACCTTGTGGGAGCCGGTGGTCTAGCAGCCCCCAGTCTTGTACTTGACCACCTTGTGGGAGCCGGTGGTCTATTAGCCCCCAGTCTTGTACTTGACCACCTTGTGGGAGCCGGTGGTCTATTAGCCCCCAGTCTTGTACTTGACCACCTTGTGGGAGCCGGTGGTCTAGTAGCCCCCAGTCTTTTACTTGACCACCTTGTGGGAGCCGGTGGTCTAGTAGCCCCCAGTCTTTTACTTGACCACCTTGTGGGAGCCGGTGGTCTATTAGCCCCCAGTCTTGTACTTGACCACCTTGTGGGAGCCGGTGGTCTATTAGCCCCCAGTCTTGTACTTGACCACCTTGTGGGAGCCGGTGGTCTAGTAGCCCCCAGTCTTTTACTTGACCACCTTGTGGGAGCCGGTGGTCTAGTAGCCCCCAGTCTTTTACTTGACCACCTTGTGGGAGCTGGTGGTCTAGCAGCCCCCAGTCTTGTACTTGACCACCTTGTGGGAGCTGGTGATCTAGTAGCCCCCAGTCTTGTACTTGACCACGTTTTGGGAACAGACTTAGTTCTATTTCCCGTTCTATCCGCTCTAAACGAAGTATAGCGACGTCGTATTCCAACACTTGACAATCCTCATTTTGTTTCCTCAACACACGGCTCATGTTTACTAACGGGCAAACGTCACGGTCGTAATTAGACTTGCTGGTAATTAGTGATTACAAGAGTTGAGGTTTCCTTGGATGGAGCCCTTCTTGCGCGGCTCTAGGTGAGTGTTTTTACCAAGATGGCGCATCCTCTATATTTCACACCACTCTCTCGGTATGTCAGGTCGAATATCCGGGTACTTTTCTATCACCGCGTCTTACTACCCTTCAGGCTAATTACACTAATGGTTTTGAAGATTTGTAAGGTTATATTTAGAGCATGTGTGTTCACATTTGCGTGGAGGGATAATGAAAAACCTCTCAATACACCTGGCCGAGAGAGTCCTCTCCGTCATCAGCAGTTTGGTCTACTGCTAAAGTAGCGCGTTAAGACCATGCGGGCACCGAAGCGAGTATGAGGACGGTTAAATTTAGAGGAAGTGTACCCGCATCTGCCTGTAGCGAGAATGCAAAACCACTCTTGCACCTAAGAGCCTTATTGGCCAATATGCCTGGCCCTAAGGATAGCTGATTCAATACAATCAAAGGCTAAAATTAGCGGTGTTTAGTAATACACTAATTTATTATTTATCCAACCAAAAGAGGCACAGCTCTTTGAATAAAACACCTCTTTTGGACTTTGAGAGATTTTTTACCACCAAATGGAAACTGAGATAAATTTGAGCTTATTTTAGTTTTGATAAAAAAAAACTAGGGTGGGCTAGGAGGCATTTTTCATTTAAGATTAGAGTTTGAGACATATAGAGCATTACTCGCTTCGCCCCCAACCCCCCAGTGAGTTTATTTGCAAGTGGATGTAAACTAATGTAATGTTTTTAACGTAACTTAGTTACCGGTATTGTATTGTATATACCGCACCGACTTTAAAGCTGCTCCGCTATTTTGAATTTTTTTTCGGGGGTTAAACTTTTTATTATTATTATTATTATTATTTGGAATTTTTCCGTCGGCTACAGGATGGACGCTATAAGTTTGCCAATTTTCAAGTTTCTACCTCACCTAGAAGTGGATAAACATTGATAGGGTACGGCCAGACTGGGCGAGCGCTCGAGCCGGTACAGTCTAGTTTACAGGTGCTAAGTAATATTATTGTATGTTGGGTTCATTGAGTGCGGGAAAACTTCTCATGGTGACATTTTTATAGTTATCGATATGTTTCGCACACTTGCTACTAACGACCTGATTTAATTTATAAGATCATAAACCATACATATATATGTAAAACTGATATGTTGAAATACTTCAGTATTACAATCAAAGTAGGCCTATACAAATAAGAATCACCATTAGCGTGGAGAGAGGATGGGAAAACCACAACAATAAATCCCTTGTCATGCCTGGTCGTCAACAACTATCGAGAGCTATTTGCCAATGACGTGCTCGTTAGCCATTCTGGCCACCCAGTCGCCCAGTCACACTCTCGCACGCTTGTCAGACTGACCGAACCCTCAGCCGTGTGGCTTTATAGTAGTATAATTGGCACAATAAATATTTCAAGTCGAATTTCTCTAATATACATACATCAAAAGAACCTTTCCAAAAAGAACAAACGTCTCTCTATTTTTATCTCTCTGTATAACGAGCCCTTTTGTAAATTAATTCTTTGGATATTTTTATTGCTGTAAACAAAATAGTGCCGACGCCATTTTCCCCCCCGTCACCTTTATGTGTCGGCATCTCGGTAATTTATGTCATTGTTGTGCAATTTTATTATGTCGTGTAGCCTTGGCGGGAATTGAGCAATCAGCTGCCACACAAGTGTTTGTTTTAATAGATAGATACACATGCCTTATGGAACAATGAATAGACCCGCATCGTAGGAAGGTGGGATGGAAGGGTTGGCGAGGTGGGGCCAGTATTATTTGCAGTTATTACAGTAGACATTTGTTTTTGGTAAAATAAATAATTTCACCAGTAAAAACATGGAGTTACATTTTCACGTGTTGATATCAACAGTTGTTGAATATCTTTCAAGGATGTCCTGGAATTCAATGACAACTTTTTCTTTCAATTTAAAAAGTTTGTCATCTAATGCCGCTATGCTCATTACATATATTCAACAACTGTTGATATCACAGCGTGAAGAAAATTAAACTTAAGGTTTCTATAGGAGTATGATTTGATAAATTTTACCGAAAATATTGGCTTCCTATGAAAAATGACAAAAACCTTGACCTTTTATCGCGTTCACTTACATTCCACCTTAAGGGGGCCGCCTCGGTAGGCGAGAAATTGCCGCGTAGGCGTTTAGCTCTAACTCTATGTTTAATACTACGGTGCGTTATTTCAAAATATGGTTAACGCCGAAATCAAGTTGAAAGTTTCCAACAAGCTCCTTTTTTTCTTAATCTTCTATTTTATGAGTTTTATCAATAGAAAAAAACTGTGAAAATGTGACCGCGGATCTATGAGACTAGCCTTGGTGAAAAAGGGCTCTAGATTTTATCTTTCTTCTAACAAACGAAAATAGTTTTTTTTAATGATCACAACAGAACATTTTTATATATTTGAAAACTAGCAGCGATCGTCCATCTTTACCTTCAAATAAGAAGTTAAGTAGTTTTATTTCCCCTTTTTCTTATTAACAGGATTAACGTTTGTTGTAGGCAAAGAGCGAAAGGGAGTGTTAGTTTAGACAGAATATTGTAGTTAAATGTTTTCCCCACATCCGCGGGTATATTTCCTCGTCTCTATCCTACTAATGTGATTGAATTCGGATATCTCGGACGGGTGGCGAAAAGTAGTATTTCCTCAAAAAGTATTCACTTTTTGACCATACATTTTTATTATAAGTCTCAGATTCACCAGATAGCCCAAATCTGAATTTTAAAATATATTTGAGTTACATGTAGGAAGCAGTTAAAGTACCTGGTACGTCTTCTGACAAAGTATGCCAACTGCTGACCAGCAAGTTTAATTTGGAACTGAGGAAAAATCTGATAAAATGCTACATTTGGAGCAGAAACTTGGACTCTCTGGAAGATGGAAAAGAAATACTTGGAGAGCTTTGAAATGTGAGGTGGAGAAGACTTGAGAAGATCAGGTGGACAGACAGGGGGACAAGTTAACAAGTCCTGAGAAGAGTGGGTGAGAAGATCAGGTGCACAGACAGGGGGACAAATGAAGTCCTGAGAAGAGTGGGTGAGAAGGGAACTATTTTGGATGTGATTCCTCGGTACAAAGCAAACTGGATCGGACACATCCTTAGGAGGAACTGTCTTCTGCACGACGTCATAGAAGGAAAGGTTGAGGGAAAGAGGAGTTTAGGAAGGAGGAGGATTAAAATAATGGATGACTTGAAAGAGCTGAAGAATAAGGCAGAGGACAGGATGCATTAACATTCTAAGTTCACAACAAAAGGAATGGACCTGTCGTAAGACAGAACACATAAAAATAATATGCCTACACACTAAATCAGTAATTAAATAATTGCACTCAGCCTACGGCGTATATTTCTACAACGCCTGCGCTAAGCTTCACAAAAGCAACACAGCAGAATATTCTTGGACAAGTGTATAAATGATCAAAAGTTTTTACACCTCAAGCCGCCCTACTTAAGGACTTAAGCCGTGAAACCATTTAAAGGTTTATCGTGACATCGAACACCTTTAGCAATAAGTGACTTTATTTACACATTACGGTTTTTATTGACTCATTTAATCACTGTATTTGCTGTTAAAATTTTTATTGACGCCGTATTTACTATTAAACTACTTTAATTGCTCATTAAATTGTGTTGAAGGGCCTAAACCCAAATTTTCTTACGAATGGACATATCTGACAGCTATACAAAGCTAAAAGATCTTATTCCATGTATGTATACCTCTATTAATGCATTCTTCCGCTGTTACTTTTGATGGAATATATAATTACTTAAAAAATAACACTAATATTTTAATACAAAGTTATTGATTTCAACCATAAAAAATGTGTATGTATTCTATAAAAGCTGCTTCAAATGTACACTCGAAAGAAAGTCCAAACCTTATACAGTTTGATTTAGATATGAAGAAACTATTTATAAGGTTTGCAAAATGTTCTCAAAACATTCCTCATTCATACCAGCCATATTATCTGCAGTTGTCATTTTTGATGGATCATATCAGTGCCTGCAACAAATTACAATAATTGTAATATTGTTATTATTAATAGTGAAAATATGGTAAATTGATATCAATATTAAAAGCAAAAAAAAAGTTAGTATTTTCTACAATATTTTTCCTACTATACCTTATTATACTTCTTATCTTATCATACTCTAGTTTAATTTGTTCTGGTATCACATATAAAATAATTTTACTTTAAATAACGACCATGATATTAAGTGGTTTTTATTCATGGTAACGTTCTATTTTAGAAGTAAGACACCTGTAAAGCTTATCTCAAAGTAAGGGTGATTGCGTCAAGGAACATATATGGTGCGATTTTTTTAAAAAGATTAATACCAAACGAGCCATCGAACCATTCGTTATTCATAGCAATTCTCTTATATATTTTTAAGTACCTACCCGCTTCGATGCCCGCGTGGTCAAACGCGCTATTCTCACAGTAGACTAGACTTCCAATGAAGGGGAGATAGAGGGTCGAATCTCGGTCGGGTGTACCTGAGGTTATTTTTTCAAAATGGTTTTCCACTCTCCTACGCAAATGCGGATACAATTCCTATAAATATAACATTCCTGATCCCTAAAACCTTTGGCGTAATTAGTTCATAAACTACCCTGAATGGGTAGTAGTAAGATGCGATGCTAAAACTAATAATTAAGGAAACAATTTCAGAATATTAATTAATCATGCATGTATTTATTTTCCAGCCAAATTGTTTTTGATTTTAAAAGTATCCCAACTATTTGTAGCTTTGACTGGTTTTGTAGCAGTTTATTTTGTCCACCGAGGAGGGTTCTCTACACATAATACTTATATTAATTGTGCTCCGAGCAGGGTGAGGATGATGAGGGTTGAGAGAAGAAGAAATGTACTCGTAGTCACGTGGAGGGAGAGTGGAAGACCCTCAGTGCACCTCAACGGAATTCGAACCCCGATCGCTCAGTCATCGACAAACCGGACTAAAGAATCTCGACGTGACAACCACGTGGTCGTAGGCCTGTTGCGTCCATTTATTAACTGTCTGTCTGTCTGTGAACGTCGCATCTTAACCTTGAATCAGAAACACTTTGAATTATAAAAAAACACCCACACTGGTGGGCACGCGAACTGCATGGTAGGCTCATATAATCAGGTTTGGCAGTGACTGAGGTGATCGGGATTGGAATCCCGGCGCCGTTCTTAAATTACGTAAGATTTTTGGAACATGGGGGTAGGGGAGGTCAGTATTTTCTTACGAGGTGAGG
>CABFVX010004800.1:0-23320 GCA_902151425.1 Timema shepardi
GTAGCTAGGCAAACTATCCTACAGTCATGTGTGGAGGAATATCATACCTCGCGGGCTCAGTGAGTCACGAGTTGCTACCTTTCAAATTCGACGGAGTGTACATGTTGATACCTTTCACCTTCTTTTATGTGTGAATCATATGTTAAAACATCAAACCACTTCTCAAATAACGTCGCATTTCTGGAGGTCACCAACGCGTTTTAGCACTATAGTAGACGGGCCCCCTGAAAAGTAAAACTACGATACTTAGTTACTGGCTCACATTAGAGATTAAATCAAATTTAAGCTTGAACGATCTCTTTGTTACGGCCATCATGCTATCAGGAAAACAAAGAGGAGTCACATTAACGAGAAGTCAAGTACTCACTTGGAAATATTTTGCTACAAACTTTTGTTGGCAAGCATACTCAAATAATATAGCTCTTGTTTCTGGCTTCTTTTATTTTTATGTTTTTCGATCAGAGATTTTGATGTTTTGCAAATAGGTCTCCATGTTTCCTTTGTATTTCCCAAAGAGGAAATAATGTTTCTAGTCATCCATATTATATATGCTTCAAGAAATAAATATTGCCTGTATAGGCGTGTCTGCAAACATTCTCGTCAACAAGCAACGTGGGCTGATTTTTCCATTTCGTTGTACCAATTTGCTTATAGTTTGAAAACTATTAGTTTTGTATAAATACTTGCTTTGCTCGTTGGGGGCTCCGCCTCCAAACCCCCGATGAGTTTTCTTTGCAAGTGGATGTAAACCAATGTAATTCCAGAGCGACTTTTTTGATAGGTCTTACCGTTTAGCCGCAAGACATCTCCAAAGAAAGGTACGCACCTACTTTAAAGTTGCTCCGCCATTTTGAATTTATTTCGGGGGTTAAAAATTAAAATTCTTAACTTTTAGGAATTTCCCCGTCGGTTACAGGCTAGGATAGTATAAGTTTGCCAAATTTCAAGTTTCTAACTTATCTGGAAGTGGGTAAACATTAATGTCAGTGAGTCAGTAAGTCAGTCAGCCATGTGGCTTTATAGTAGAATAATATAATATAATATTTCAAACAAAAGATTTATATTTTTAATAGTAGCCTACTAAAACTTTACAATGATGAGTTATTTAATCTCTAGAATAGTTGCGGAGATATCATTATTGGAGTTTCCGTTCATGCGAAGTATGGTAGTACCATCAAAGTAGTTTTCATGGGAAAAATTATAGCTTCAATTTTATTTTCAACGTTAAACAGTGCCTAGATACAAAATATCATCAAAATAGAATGGATTTAAATAATATCAATTTTTTTTCTCTTTTAGCCCTTCAGTAAATATCATTAATTTTAGGTATAGATAACTATTATTATTATTATTATTATTATTATTATTATTATTATTATTAGCACCGCGTCTTACTACCCGTTCAGGTTATACGCACTTACGCTAATGTGTAATGGTAGGGTGATTGTGAGATAAAATGGAGGACCTACAGTTTTACGTGGGATCCGAACCACGGTGGAGGCCTGGCATTCCCCACATTCACAAGATGTATTGTCAGAGGTGAAGGAGGGGTTTGGCAATCAGATAAATCTGTGCCGGGACCGAGGATTGAACCCCAGCCGCCAGAACAGAAGTCTGACACCTTACCCCTAGACCGCCAGGTCACCTATAGATAACTAATTCCAAAAAGTCCTCAGGGAAGACTTACGAGAACCCTAGATACCAAGTTTTGGCCCAATATGTAGAGTGGTTTTGGCTCTAGAGCAAGATACAGACATAAAATTGTCCTCGCGTGAACCCCTTTCCGAGAGGTCGAGAGGAAGTAAAAGATATATTTAACCACAATTTTATTTGTTTGTTTTTGAAAGTAATCATTTTTCTAAAAATGATTTGCTTGTTTTGTAGAAAACTGTTCACTTTTCCTTACATCCAGTACTGTTTCCAGCCTATGGCCTGGTTCGTTTTTATATTAACGCCATATATTCTCCAATAACGGCTTTCTAGGCCTGTCTTAGCTTTATATGTCTTATAATCTAATCTAAGACTAGTACAGACACAACATCCCGTCCTCGACCGTTAATTGATCACTGTGAAAGGGAAAAACCACATTTCACCATTTATACGTTTTTCGACTATTGGGGAATCGAACCCGGGGCCCTTAACTCAGTAGACAGACATGATACCGACTGAGCTAAAGTGTTAGACTTGCAGGAAACAAATTCTAGAATTAGGTGTGATTGTGTTCAAGTGAAATAATACTAATTTGTGTGTGTGCGGATGTACAAATACTGCCATTATACGTACAAAAATTAATGTACTAATCCTAGCCTATGTATCCTAATTGTAATAATCCTATCAGTGTGTATGGCCAAGTGTACTAATCCTAGAATTATATTTGTTCAATTGCACTAATCCTAGCAGTGTTATTAGTGTTCAAAAGTACTAATCATAGCAGTACTAATGCTTAAGTGTGCTAATCCTAATATTATTATTATTCATCTATACTAACCCTAGCAGTATTAGTGTTTAAGTGTACTAATCCTAGCATTGAGTACTAATGTTCAAGTGTGCTAATCCTAATAGTAGTATTATTCATCTATAATAGCATTAGCAGAATTAGTGTTCAAGTGTACTAATCCTATCATTAAGTACTAATGTTAAAGTGTACTAATCCTAGCATTAAGTACTAATGTTAAAGTATACTAATCCTAGCATTAAGTACTAATGTTAAAGTGTACTAATCCTAGTAGTATTATTATTCATCTACAATAACATTAGCAGTATTAGTGTTCAAGTGTACTAATCCTAGCATTAAGTACTAATGTTAAAGTGTACTAATCCTAGCATTAAGTACTAATGTCCAAGTGTGCTAATCATAATAGTATTATTATTCATCTATAATAACATTAGCAGTATTAGTGTTCAAGTGTACTAATCCTAGCATTAAGTACTAATGTTAAAGTGTACTAATCCTAGCATTAAATACTAATGTTAAAGTGTACTAATCCTAGTAGTATTATTATTCATCTACAATAACATTAGCAGTATTAGTGTTCAAGTGTACTAATCCTAGCATTAAATACTAATGTTAAAGTGTACTAATCCTAGTAGTATTATTATTCATCTATAATAACATTAGCAGTATTAGTGTTCAAGTGTACTAATCCTAGCATTAATACTAATGTTAAAGTGTACTAATCCTAGTAGTATGTGTGTTCTGTGTTTGTGGTGCAGTTGGGTCCGCAGCGACACGAAGCACCGCCACATTTGGGAACGGGGCTGTTGGGGGCGGCCTGCATCTAAGATTAGGCGTCGACAGAGGCGGTCCAACCTACAAGGTGAGGTGTTTATACGGATCGTTTGCCTGGCTCTATCTTGAGAGTCCAGGGTGCTATCCAAGTCGACCCATGTGGTGTTTCATAACTGCGACATCACACGTTCGTCGAAATAACTCCAGCATCAGTTTGGAGGAACCAATCAAATCTCGAAAAAAACAACCGTCACAATCAGTACGCATGCGCCAACAAAGCGAGATACTAGCAGACTATTCACACCACGCTTGTAGACATCCTACAGACAGCTACAGGAGTAAGGAAATTTGGTTCTGTTTTGAAAACAGCCATCGTGATATTATTCTTATAAATCTATGTATCCACTATAAAATTAAACATGTCGGTAATAAACTATTCATAGTTGGTCTTGCAATTAATCACGGGTCTGAATACAATTTTCTACTAGCGTGTGAGTTGCTGCACCACTTAAGCAGATTCTGATCACAATTTTCGGTGGACGTGTGAATCAAGCTTAACTCTCCACACATATCGTAACCACCCTTCCCTTTAAAAGTAACCTGAGATAAAAGTCACAGTGTCACATAAATTAGGAATGACCTGGCGGGTTCCAATTGGGCTGCTATTATAAATTAAGATTGGGGTTTTGTGGGGGGCGTGAGGAAAGGTAATTGTTTTTGCAGTTTTTATATTAAAACTATGTTTGGTCAAACTAAATCAAATATTGCTTCATTAAAAACTTAAGAGTTTAATTTTCTTCGCTTGGTGATATCAACAGTTGTTGAATACCTGTCATGGGTGTCCCAGAATTTAATGACACCTTTTTCTCTTCGTTTGAAACGTTTGTCATCAAATTATCATGACAAATATTCAACAATTTTTGATATCACCATGTGAAGAAAATTAAACTTGTATGTTTATACTAAAGACATTATTTATTTAATTTGGTCAAAAAAAAATATTTTGCAATAAAAACTGCAAAAACACTCGAGCTTTTCTCGTGTTCCTTCTATCCTCACCTTAATATACTCTCTTATGTACCACTGAAGCTAGGTTTCAGTGTAAGCTGAAGTGGTGAGTCAAAGTGTCTGTAATCAGTAAACTGAATATTGAGGTATTTTCAACTACACTATCGATGGATTCGTCACTATTCAGTCCACTTAAAATATCAGCTTCTATTTTCCACTGATATTTGGAAATAATTCTTCAAACAATACAATACAATAGTTGGGAATATATTTTTGAAATTTCCAATACAATAAAATGTTTATCTTCCTTCCAAGTATTTGGATGTCAAGCTAAAGTCTGTTCATGCGAGGTTTTTACCTGGATGACAGTTCAAATATCATATGTTTAGGTTTTGGGTTGCCAACACTTGTAAAAGATCACTGTTTGGTTATAAATGATAAGTGTTTTTAACAATATGTTATATTTTACATTAAAAATAATGTAAACTTAAGTTTTATCACCCTATTTCATTACTTTTAATAATTTATTTTTACCCAGTCCGAAAAAATATTTAAACATAATTAAAAGTACTTATTCTACGTTTCGGAGTGTTATCTATAATGTTAAATATAGTGCATACATTAATACCCTTTAATACAGGTATCGTATTTTATCGGAAAAGAGAAAATACTTTTATTTTTTTATATATTTAATCAATTATTTTATGATTATTTTATCGTATTTAAAAATATTTAACTGAATCAAATATTTGTATCCCCTGGGGCGGGGGTGCATCATTGTAAAGAACTTGTTTCCGTAATGTTTAATCACATGATTTAAATTCGTCGGTCACCATTTTGAAGCTATGTTCGTAAGACCTTTTGTAAAAGTTATGTGAGTAATAATATTTTTCAAGTAGAATAAAACGATAAAGAGACTTTGTGCTCGGTCTCAAATAAATATATAGATAATATTGTCCTAAACTAGTGTTAATGTGATATGCTATGTTTTTTTCATGCAGATAGATTGTTTGTTAAAATCAAACTTTCATCTGATTATGGATTTACATACCTTAAGGCAACAGAAAAATAGTTTGGTGATTTTATAATAATACAATATGGCGTCTAGCTTACAGTGCAAAATGGCGTCAAGGAGTTTAATTAAAGTCATACTTTTTACCTTAAAGACATTTTTAATTAAATTTATAATAAGCAACAGAATCTTGAATTGTAGACATATATAAAGGAAACAGGCGAGCATAGTTAATGTGGTCATGAACAAAAAAGTATTTGACTAGCGATTCAATAGATGTCATATGTCGTGAAGCATTCCTTGTCCTCGTTGCTCGAATGAACTGTAGTATTTTTTTTTTCAAACTGATTAACATAAGTCATAACAAACTGTTGAACTTTATTGAAACTTATTTCAAAAATCTTACATTTCATGAAAATATCCAGGGTTTCTAATTTGTCTAAGGCTTCTAAGGTAGCTGCCTTAAGGCTTTTCTTTGATCTATTGGGGAATTTATATCTTCCAATTAGTGTTTCAATGACAACAACAACTCCTCGAAGTCATATTTATCTTGTGGTTCACTCACTAGAAACTGGTTAAAGTACAACTGGCACAGTGCCAACAAGGTTAAAATGTGAGGCTCAAGTGATCTGTACAGATGTCTTCCACTGAGAATTTTGCTAGTTGTTGTAGGTTAATAGATACCGGCCTCTATCCCTGCTTGATCTATTGCCTCTTTCAATATATTTACCCAATGCGCATAATGACCAAAATGTTACATGCAGTTTTCCAGGACGAAATAAAAACTGCTGTCTTATATCCTCTCTTGAAACCCAAAGTTTCATTGCCAACTCGTACAACTGCAAGTCAAGTCTTCTATTCAGGATCTTTATGTATTGGTTTCTATCGCTCGGGTTTTCATCAATCCCGTGTATAAAACGTATTATAATTATTGGAGGAACTGATGCTACATCTGTTAAAGGTGGTGAAGGTGTCAACAGAGAGTCAAAAGTACCCCATGTTCCTGAAAAATTTTGTTTTAAATTATCTCTATTGCCAGGAGATTGCAAATCATTGATAAGCCATGCTAAATCTGTTTTCATACTGGAATCTAATATATTGTCATTTTTGTTTAATTCAAGTAGGTAATGTCCTTGCTTCAGTGACAGTCATTCACAAGATAGTATATCCAATACAATTTAATTTCCAATTCTTTTGTATCTTAAATTTCGAACTATTTTTAGTGTTTTTTCAGAATTGTTGGAATTGTTCATTTTTGTTTGGTACACATCAAGTGCAGTGTGTCCTTGCCACGAGTTGTCGCCTACAAGGAATCAAATGCTATCTAATGCAAACCACACACATTGTATACTGATTATCTATGATGATAGGCATAGACCACCAAGATAAATCACTTCATTTTTAACAGCCTCTTCAATACTGGCTTCTTTTATACCGAGAACTTTTGATTATGTAATTGTCATTACCAGATCAGCAAGTTTTGAAATAACTTTTCGAGATCGTGTATTTTTGTGCAGGTTCAGGGCCAATCCAAATGATAAAGGTGTTTCACAGTGGTTTCGAAAATTACTTTTCTCTTGCTTGGGTAGCCAAGATGTTGGCAGTGCAATTTATATATGACTTTCTTTTATCACTTTGAATTACTCCAATTCCTTGAATTGTATGCATGCAGAATGCATAAACCAAAGGAGGTGAAGTGTAGTCAGTAAATGATCCAGTGAATCTCCATTCTTCTGACTGCTGAATATCTCTTCTTAAAATTTTGGCTAATTTCATTAGAATTTCAAATTCAGTTTTAACATCACTTGATTTTTATAACTTTTGATATCAATTCTTCTTTGATCTTTGTAGAAAGTAATTCCTTCGGTTTAGTTCTATCTAAAGTCTTGTCAAAATGAATGTTTTCAATATTTTCTAGAATTAGATTTTTCAGGTACTGTTTGAATTTAGGATTTTCAGGTGTGAAGCAACCATTTTCTAGCAAAAGGTTTATATAGGTGTTTTGTACATAATTCATATCCACCTTAATATGATTTTCGAATGATTGACATTGCATATCTAGAAGTTCCAGTTCTGATATGATTTGACCGAAGTTGACACTTTCTTCTCCATCTTGTTTTGTTTTATCAGATTTTCTTTTACAATCATTAAACATGTGAGATGGTATTTCATGTCAAAAGCTCTGGCATCTAGAGGGTCATTGATACTAACTAGGGCACTAAGTCTTACATGAAGCACATTATTCTAGAGGGTCATTGATACTAACTAGGGCACTGAGTCTTACATGAAGCACATTATTCTAGAGGGTCATTGATACTAACTAGGACACTGAGTCTTACATGAAGCACATTATTCTAGAGGTCCATTGATACTAACTAGGGCACTAAGTCTTACTTGAAGCACATTATTCTAGAGGTCCATTGATACTAACTAGGGCACTAAGTCTTACATGAAGCACATTATTCTAGAGGGTCATTGATACTAACTAGGGCATTGAGTCTTACATGAAGCACATTATTCTAGAGGGTCATTGATACTAACTAGGGCACTAAGTCTTACATGAAGCACATTATTCTAGAGGGTCATTGATACTAACTAGGCCACTGAGTCTTACATGAAGCACATTATTCTAGAGGGTCATTGATACTAACTAGGGCACTAAGTCTTACATGAAGCACGTTATTCTAGTGGGTCATTGATACTAACTAGGGCACTGAGTCTTACATGAAGCACATTATTCTAGTGGGTCATTGATACTAACTAGGGCATTAAGTCTTACATGAAGCACATTATTCTAGAGGATCATTGATACCAACTAGGGCATTGAGTCTTACATGAAGCACATTATTCTAGAGGGTCATTGATACTAACTAAGGCACCAAGTCTTACATGAGGCACATTATTCTAGAGGGTCATTGATACTAACTAGGGCACTGAGTCTTACATGAAGCACATTATTCTTAATCTTCTTTCCTATTAATATTAGTTGTAAGCCCACATTCGTAGAGAAGGCCTCATGTAAGTCGTTTTCACAATATTCTTGACACAAGGCAAATGATTCAAATAGCCAAAGCTATTATTATGCATTTTAGTGAGGATTACTCTATCTATGTATCATATTCTGAAAATTGAAAAATGACACCTGGACACAAAAATTGAAACCGAGACCTTTGACTCAGTACGCCAATGAGCTATGCAGGAATCGTACCGTGTCCAGGGTCATTCTTCACTCATATTTGAAAGCAGAATATATTATGGACGTGTGGAAATCGTCGGCTACAAATTTTATTTATATATGCAATCCCTTACAGTTATAATAATTGTACAAATGGATGCAATAAGCCATCTACCGAGTCTAAGGTGGCTGCGTTGTCTGATAGCTCCTTATCTCAATAAAATCACACATTTGTAGCCGACGATTTCCACACGTCCGTCATAAACTCTGCCTTAAACTATGAGTGAAGAATGACCCTAGACACGGGACGATTCCTGGATAGCTCAGTGGTTAGAGCATTGGCGTACAAGGTCAAAGGTCCCCGGTTCGATACTCGTGTCTAGGTGTCATTTTTCAATTTTCAGAATATGAATGTAAAAGACAAAGAATAAAATATAAAGAAATTCTAATCATGAAATAATAAGTTTTTTTGGAATTAATTTTTTTTCTTATTGATGTAAAACGCTGTGTAGTTTCAAAGTCTTATTTTGACACGTAATCCTTTTCTTTTTGATAGAAAATATCAAAATTCGTTTCTCAAAGGCTTACAGAGATATTAACAAAATTTGAGATATCCGACTATGTAAAGTACCTTATCAGTCATTTTCTAGGAGAAGGGATATGTGCAATTTTGTTTTTAATGTTAAACAGTACCTGGATATGAATTTTATTTAAATTCTTTAGAGCCTATTTCGAGAAACTCCTTTTCTGCGACCCTCCCCCCACCTCTTATTTTTAGCGTTAGCTATATAATTACAAAACCCAAAACATTTTGAAAACCCTAGCCAGATACTGAGTCTTAGACAGAGTGAAAAAATTGTTTCGGCCTTAGGTCAAGATACGGACACACACACACACACAGATGATATCGCAAAAACGAACAAACTTTTTCTGTTTCATGAGATCATACATATAACGTCAACATTCATCAAAATGTCGAATTAGATTATTATTTACGATTACAATACTTCTCTCTCCGAGAGGTCGAAAGAATGTAAATATTGGGAATTCATAAATATACCTTATAAATAACATAAATATTATGGAGTATAATATAACATACATTTACACCTAATAGTAAATATGGGTTGTTAACAACACGACACTTGTAAAAAATATAGTGCACAAAATATTTTAATTCCACATCTAGTCACGCAAAAACAACAATATATTCTCACTAAGAATTACCTTAACCATTAAACTATCTTATGTTAAACATGGTTCACAAGATATTCAAATAAAACATAATAATTAATTCAATTTATATTTTTATAATAGTAACATGCGAATCAATTATTTTAACTATATGACTGTTCTGGGGTAAGGAGGAGCTACTGGCAACATCTGTAGTACAGTGTTGCGAGATCGACCTTGTATTTAAGGGGATATTGATCACCCGAAAACAAGATGACAACGTTATTTCCCAACAGTAAGCATGCAATTACCTCAGAGATGATATTCGGCTGGACCCTTTCACACAAAAACCTCTACCCTAATTTTGGTTGGAAGAACAGTTGAGAAAATTCAAACATATTTATTTACAGCTAACATTGATAACATTTTTATTTATTATTTATTTTATAGGTATTGATCATATCTATCAAAAGTGACAGTTGCAGATAACATGACTTGATGTATGAATATATTAAAATTGATTTAGTAACTTCAGTAACTATCATCTATTGTTCTTCCTACCAAAATCATACTATACTTACACTGATATGCTTAATTTTTTCATGGACGTCTGGTTAACATAACAATAGAGTAATAAAAATGTACGTCCGCCATGTTGTCTCAGGATGGTGACAGTGTAGATGAGTCTGACAGCTCAGTCCACGCTCCCAACAGTACGGGTATCGGGTGAAAATGTTTCCCTTTGTTTTCAGACCACGGCCCGCAAGCCGAGGCAGATCTCTATCAACGAGCTGTCAGCGTCCGAGAGTTCCGGCCACGCGGTGTTCCACAGCGAGCCATCCCCACGCCCTCACTGGGACGTGAACCAAGAGCTGCGACTGTCGTTGAGTCTGGACATGTTGAGGCGCTCCAAGAGGGACCCCAGGGTTCTCTAGGGCCTAAGGGACAGTCCTTGCTGCTACGCCACCACCAGTGTGTGACGTTTCGGGCTGGTGAACAAGGTCGCGTCACGTGATACTTGAGTAAGAATCCTACACGTGACGAAAATTCCAAACAGGAGTTTTCGTGTCCATTTTTATTATTGGTATTATTAATATTTGATTAATTTAACGTGCACTTTCTGAACCTACTGATAATATTAGTACACTGTAATTTCTATGAACGCGAGTGAAAGGGCCTACCAATTTTGCCTGGAAAGATATTTTCACATATATTTCAGGTTTTTTTTATACCACCATCTACATGGGATCGATGGCTTTACTTCCTCCAAAGAAAGTTGTGCTACGGATTGATATCCATGTTAATGTAATTACGTCTAACTCAACGAGTTTTAAGAATATAACATTGAAACCAGAACAATAAATACTTAAATAATTGTAAAAATAGTCTTACATTGCTACAAAATTGACGTTTTTGATATCGAAGTATGTTTTATGTAAAAAAAAAATTAAATCACCTACAACGTAGGTAATTTAGTTACGAAAATGGTCAGTGGGAATCTTCTTCCCATGATTTAGATTCAAAATGTTTATGAACGAATATTTCTACATAGAATAGGAGACAATAAGGAGTTGTTGTTTTTTCAAGTCAAAGCTGCCCAGAAGCAAATTGCATGGGTGTTTATACTCGTCAGCGAGGTAAGGGAAGTGTTATAAGCCGATAAATAAGAAGACTCGCCGGTTTAACTACTCAATTATCTTTCTTCTCTTTCTATTTCGTACATTGGCGTGTAAGTGCGATAGTGCTTTGAGGGCTTGAGTGACTCAAATTAAGGTGATGCTCGCCACGCAAATAACTTCGAATTCACAAAATAGGCAACGTCGTTGAACATTGATAAGATTGTGTTTTGGGTGTTATTCAAGAATCAAACGAAAAGCTAAGTTCTAACAACGATTATTTTATTGTTCACAGTTCGTAGGGCTATTCACAATATACTCTAAAAAAAAGTGCATCCAGTCTTTTTTTTGTGAAACCAAAGTAAGGTGTGTGTTTGTTTATTTTTTTCATTGTTATAAAGAGCTTAAACGTTAATTGTTGTTTTATTCCCTGTTTATATATGGAGAAAAATTGTTCAAATTTGTTAAATTATATACCTCTCAAGAACAAATTTAATAATATTCGAAACATGAAACCAACGCACAACATATGTGAAGAAATTAATTTAACAAACATTTCCGTTTATTTAATAGTTTAAATCAGGGCCGGTATTATGGCTGATTAAAATATATTTTTCACACAATGAATTTAACATTATGCTTGAAAAATTATCATTTAGTATTTTTAAGATTACGATTACAATAATATTTAAGGTACTAATCAAGTTCGTGACTAATATATTTTCTTAGCCAAAAAAAAATGTTGAACTGAAATATAAACTCAACTGGCTTTATTTTAACTGATTATTTATAATCTTTATATGTTTTTTATTGTGTCTTAGAGTATTAAGTTTGTTATGAGTTAAAAAACTAAGTGATGTATGAAAATATTGCTCAATGTGTCATACCCTCCATGCGTTCAATAGTGTGTAGTCAAATTTCAAACTTCTTTATTAATTTGCTGAAAAATTGTAGGATAAAATTTGTCTTCCTCTATAAAAACAATTCCAGTATTTGTTTATTCAATGTGGTCTGTTTTCTTTCTAGAACTTAAAATACTTGATTCTACGGAATCAAAAATCCGTAAAAACTATGTTATTAAATCAATAGCCACATTATTAATAGAAATACGCATACTCTAGATTCATATTCACACAATTTGCGATAAAATCCCAGCATTCAGTTTGTATTACGTCACTTACCCAGAAACCATTCAATCATAACATTTAGAAAATCATTTACAGAGATCGTCAAATATTCTGTAAAAGAGGGCACAAAAAATGCTATTTTTATTATCTTACCTGAAGAATACCCTGATTATAATATATGTAAAACATGTAAAAATGTATGTATATATTTTAAGAATTACTTTAAAAAAATATTATGTGTTAGTTATTTTGTAATTCCACATTTATCAACCAAACTATGTTGTAGAATCCATACATCTATCTGGAGCAGTGGCGGCTCGTGTATAGGCACTGCGAAACTGCAGCACCCCCTATTTCCACTTGATATTATCGATCAAATTTAATATAATGAGCCTTTTTTCTTTAATTCTTTACTTATTTTTGTAGTACAATATATATTCCTTAAGCTTAATGTCAGTACTTCAGTAGCCATCCCCCAGTTTATGAAAAAGATTTTAAAAATATATATATGAAACTGTGTACTTCACAGTGCCAGTGACGTGGTGTTTGACTGTTGTGCGCATGCGCACATAGGAGGAGGTGGGGAGGAAGGCGGTACTGCCAGGTAGAAAGAGCACTGTTTCTCTCGCAGTTCTGGCTCTGGCGTGATGGTGGAAGGAATTTTTTTTTTACTCAGCGTGTGTTATGCTTAAAAACCGTGTACCATATTCTTGAATGTGATAAAGTGTAGAAGAGTGTAGAGTTAGATTATTATGCTGCTTCAGCTATTCTATTTGATTAAATTTTTTTCGGTTCTTTTATTTAACAGAAAGACTAAATGCGCTTGCAGTACTTTCGATGGAGAAAAATAGATTTAATTTTTAAATGAATAAATCAAGCTTGAACTGTAACAATTTAAGTAAGTAAAAAATGTTTATTTTTTGTTAAGATTTTATGAAGTTCCTGAATAAAAAAAATTGTATATATGTTGTTGTTTTTTTCCTTTTATACAATTTTAAAACAAAGGCTGAAAATTTTATGGAGCAGCACCCCTATTAATTTTAGCTACGAGCCGCCACTGATTTGAAGATAGTATTTTAACTTTTGCCATTGAAGAAAATCCCATATTTTGGATAAGTAGCCTCCAAACCAGGAAAGTTTCTGAGTCATGACTATATTATGTCAAAAGATGTGTAAAATACAAAATAAAATAAAGAAAAATATTATATTTAACTTTTTATACTTTTGTATGAATGTTTTTAAGTAGGATATGAAAGAAAAAATTACTATACTAAAATTAGCATTTTAAATAATTTTAATTATTTCTTTATTTGTGTTTTTCCTTACAACGCTCAGCGAAACGTGTAAATAAGAAAGGCAGAAAAATACCACGTCGTGAAAATTGCAGAACCGCAAATCGTAAAACAAAAGATTTGTGAATGTAAATTCAGCACTACATTTATTTGTCTATTTATTTATTTATTTGAGGTATTTAACGTACACTTTCTGAACCAACTAATTATATCGGCATTCAATAAATTTTATGAGCGATAGTGAAAGGGTTAACCAATTTTACCTGGAAAGGTATGTTCACAGACACACACACACAAATTGTTTCTCAGATCAGCATAATTTTTTTTATCTAATTCTTAAATTTCAGTTTTTTTTAAACTCCCAAAATATTAAGCTTACTACGATTTTTAAAATAGTAAAATAAACACAGATACAATCATTTGTTGGGCGTGGGTGAACTTTTTAGAAGCTTCGTAGACAACAAGCGAGGAGACTAAAGCACTTAGTGTGAAGTAGAGTATTTTAAAAGGGGGATTGGCTCGTAAAAAAGCGACACAAAGTAGTTAAAGTGAACCTTTGTGAAACATGTCAGAGAGAGAGAATGAATCTAAGTGACCCTGAGGCAGATTTAACCGCGCCGCGCCGCACCAGTTCGACAATAGCTTTAGTTTCGTCTGTGCGCCATCTTTGTAAAGGCAACCTTCTATAAGCTCTCGCATTAAAATCCCTTTTTAAGTGAAATACAAAGGTTACATCGAAAAGAAAAGAAACATACAAAGGGTTATTTTCATAGCCAAAATTAATAAATTTCAATATACTACAAAAATAATAAAATATAAATATTATGTTGTGAAAGTTTGACTGCCAAATGTGACAGCAGCTCAATACATGTCTTGCAGATCATATGGTTTGGCGTATAGATACATGAAAGTAAATCTGATAGCTTTTGTCAGTTACCACTACTCCTATGCTGAATAGACTGTATATCAGTGAGATAAGACTCATTACTTGCTCATCTGTAGATCACTGCGTGGATACGAATATCCGTAATAATATTTGCAAGGGGATTATTTTCATTTTTTTTCTTAGCACCATGTCTTACAACCCACTTGGGTAATATGCTTATTTACTAATTACAGGGAATGCCAGGCCTCCACCGTGGTTCGGATCCCAAGTTAAACTGTAGGTCCTTCATTTCATCTCACAATCACCCTACCATTACACGTTAGCGTAAGTACGTATAACCCGAACGGGTAGTAATACGCGGTGCTAATAATAATAATAATAATAATTACACTAATGGGTTGGGTATGAGTAAGGTTGAATTTAGAATAAGTGTACTCGAATTATGGTGGAAAGAGTGTGGAAAGCCATTTAGGAGAAAACCAGCCTCAGTGCACCCAACCGAGAGCGAACTACGACCTCTCCGTCATCTGTAATATACTATATTGTGAGAGTAGCACCTTATACTATGCATCACCATGAGGTGAATAAAATTTAAATATAAGTGCGGTTTGTGGATAAAACTGTGGATACATTTCCGCATGACTAATTGTAATTTTTTTTTTTTTAATAAAAGCTCTACTCTCTTCAATGGGCACGCGGAGTAAACATCAAGCTCGTCTAGTGTGGTCTGTCTGTCGAGGTTCAAATTTGGCCGACTGTACTGAGAATGTTTTTTCTTAAAGGAGTTTCAATTCTTTCTCCGCACAAATGTGCGTTCGTTTAATCAACTATGTTACCCTCCTTGTCCTCCCATTAACGTGGTTAAATTCAGTTGGACCGGACTGATAGGAAATATATTTTATTAAATATAAATATGTTTTCTTTGCAGTCAATAGTGATTACATGTAATTATATTATTTAAAAAGATATCGATATTATACATCAAAGTGACAGCTGAAGCCACATGGTATAATGCATCACTCTCATGTTAGACCTGACTGCCAATTACAGGGAGATTGAGGTCTCAAATTCCCCTAAATGGTTTTCCAACCTCTCTCCGCGCAAATCCAGGTACACTTTCTCTAAATTTAACCTTACTCCTTATTCCTAAGCTTCTCCTCAACCCTATCTTCTTAGCGTGGATTAGTACATATACTTCTAACCTGAGCAGGTAGTAATACTCTGTGCTAAGGGAAAAAAACAGCTGTAGATCAGTTGACTAGAGGTATAAATGGAATATAAAAAAACTAGATTTAGTAACTTGTTACCAAAATGCAACTAGAGTTAGATGGGGTGCGAAATAAACTGTACGGTGCACCCACACACTTTCTCAAGAATTTATATAAATTATACTTTAAACTCTTAAGATGTGTGGATCTAAATAATATACATTGTTATAGAAATATAATGGGGGGGGGGATAGATTCTCACTTCACCAAAGAGCATAGGCCTACATGAAATAATAGACAGTGTTACATAAGCATATGATTGGTTATGTGCATTTTAAATCCCTCATTTCCTAAATATATATGTACTGTACCTATGTATATATAATGTAGAGATTTATTTACTTACTTTATGGCATTAGAGAATTAATACGTTAGAATTTAAGTAATATCTCTGTGCTACTTAAGCTCACAAAATTGTATCAATATATATTTGACAAACTCTCAGAAACCATTGGTTTTATAAAGATGTATTCCAAATAAATTTTTTAAATAGTATTACAGTTTTGCAATGATAAGCTATTTAGTATCTCAAATAGTTGCGGAGATACGGAAATTATTTCCCCTTCTTGAAAGTACCCTGAAAGTCATTTTCAATGGGAAATTAAAGTATCAATTATATTTATAATCTTAATCAACGCCTAGATATGTATTTTAATCAAAATTGTTAGAGCCAATTTTGAAAAAAAAAATCTATCTTTTACTCTTTATCCCCTTTATTAAAATACTCTTAATTTTAGGATTAAACATGTTNTATATATATATATATATATATATAGGCGTATAGCTTTAAAATTGTTTTTTAATATATTTCAAATAAAATAATTTTACAATGTATAGACCTAGGTACACATATTTGCAATGATAAGTAATTTCATATCTCGAAGAATTAAAGAATTATGATAGAAATTAGAATTTATGCATCAGACCGGAACCCTTAGAGTAATTTTGACGAAAAATTGAGGGTAGTCATTTTATTTGTAATATTGATCAATGCTTAGAAATAAAATGTAGTCAAAATCATTATAACCAATTTTGATAAAATCGATTTTTTTCTCTTTTCGCCTGCAAGCTACCCTTAATGTTAAATTCAACTATCCTATTCCAAAAAACCCTCGAGGCAACCTTATGAAAACCCTAGACAACAAGTTTTAGGCTGGTTGGTAAAACAGTTTATGCTCAACTCCGAGACATGGACAGACAGACAGACAGTCCAAAAACAACTTTTTTCTGATTCCGAGGTCATGAAACGCCAACATTTATCAAAATCTCGAGCTATATTTTTTTTTTTTACGATTACAATACTTTCTCTCTCTGTAAGATAGCAAGAAAGTAAAAAATCGTGTTCAGGTTCGGGTCGTCAAAATCTTGAACTCTATATTTTTTTATTTATTTTTTTACGATCACAATACTAAGAAACACTAGAAAAAATTCTTTAAAAAAAAGAGAGAATTTCTTGTATCCAATGATTATTTTGGAAGAAAGAAGGATCAGTTTTTTTCCGTACGCTGATAACGGAATATTTGGCAGCTTTTTTGCTCATTATTTTTTGTTAACTGCCACGAGGCTGCCTCAAAACAACTAAAACTGTGTATCTCGAGACAGCGTGCCTGGCGATGTTGCTCTGCTCTGTTTTCCTGTACACACGCCCAACTGGATGGAGACTGTTCAAAGAGACGTTGTTTATTGTAAACTCTATGGTATATTACACCGACCCTCCCTCCCTACCCATCAGAGGAATAGTACGGATGCAGCCAAGCGTTCTTATTAAGGAAGGACTTGTAATTAAACCTCTGACCAAGAGTTTACCTCTGAAACTCTCCATGTTTGAATAGACCTCGTAACCCGGAACAAGTGATGTGTAATGTGAAGACACAGGTTTGACTACTGTGTGAAGCAGTTATTCACAAAGTTGGCTCAAAAAAGGCGCGGTCAAGTTCCTCCACGAGACCTTTTTTTAACCCCCTATTATATAAAAAAAAGTCCCTTAGTTCGATAGCTGAATTCCAACAATCCAAATATTTCCTTCTAAAATTCGAATTAAATGTTGTTTTTTTTCCATTGCCTTAGTTATAAATTTCTTGGGGAATTGTGGTGAGTTCGAACCATCCAATTTTTTTGAGTTAACCAATATCAAATTCACCAAATCTTACTGTTTATAATTATGGTTTTCACCCAACCTAACACAACCTAACATTTCATGCGTTGATGAATTTTGTTATTATTTAATTTTGTAATTTCCTAGGCGAAACTCCTCCTGTTCCCGTGGAATCAATTCAATGGAGAGGGAGGGTTCATCCTAGACCCCTCCCCCCCATAATAGTGGTGTAATTAGTATATGCCTATCGGACTACTTGTCTCCGTGAAGGAATTCGACACTCGCGGGCTGTACAGCCGCCTGGGGGTCTGTTGGACCACTTATGGGTGCGCCAGGATGAAAGGGGTAGACATAGGGTGCTCTGAAAGGTGGGACTTTACACTACTGCATTACTATTGTTTACTTGAACAAACAAACCTTATTTCTCTATTATTTAAATAAAAAATAAAATACAATAATAATAAAAATAATTTAAGATTTTGTTTAATAATCTCAAAAACAATTTTAAAAACTAATTAAAATTGGGAATTGTTTAATATCATTGAGGCTTTCTCACCTTTTCTCTACTCTAATGTGGAAAAATTTCATATTACATACCCTCCTAATCCTTACCACTTAAAATTAGCGCCGTGTCTTACCACCCGTTTGGGTTATACTCTTGTGTAATAATAACATTGATGGTTTTAGGGATTATGAAGCTTATATTTGGAGGAAATGTACTCGAATTTGCGTGTAGAGGTAATATAAAACCATTTTTGGAAAAAAAAACACCCCTCAATACACCCGGCCAAGATTCAAACCTCGATCTCCCCGTTAGCGGCAGACTAGTCTACTGCAAGAGTAGCGCCTTAGACCATGCAGCCACCGAAGTGGTTGTAAAAATGTTAAACATACTACAGAGAAATAAACTAAAGTAATTTTCCGTAAAAACAGTAACAAAGCAAGCGCCCTAATCAGTTTATCCATTCATTTTGATCAGAATCAGATTCGCAATTAAATGATCGACCGCTAGTTTTTAATGAGGTTTTAATCCGCATGAATATAGTCTTAGTAGCGCTTGATAAGAAATAAATTTCGATATGGGTTCAACGGCAATTCGGACATCTAATATGACTTGAATCAAATGGAACATTAGTCAAATGACGGTTAAAACAAAGCTTCAGGTGAATCAAGCAAAATTTAAGTAGAAGCCAGGGGAATCTGAAAATATTTTAATCAAATCATGGCTAAAACCAAAATCCATGTGAATCTGATAAAACTAGGGATGGCAAACTCGAATCATCGATACCTCGATTTCATCAATTCTTACTGGTATCGAAAGAATCGAGAATCAATCTTTATATTACGATTCTCGATATTTCAACTCTTACCTCTTAATGAAAGTACTGGAAACTAAGCAAAAATGGCAACATACAGAAGGGGATGAAAAAGAAACATCAATATTACATACAAGTACAAGGACAACTGCACGTCCCAAGCAGTAGCGGATTTAGGCTTAGGCCCGTGAGGCCCGGGCCTAGGGCGGCAAATTTTTAGGGGCGCCAAAATTTTTAAGATGACTAAAATTAAAAATCGATTGGGTTCTGGAGAAAGATCATTTTCCACTCTGAAAAGAGTGAAAAGTTATTTGCGCGCAAGTATGAAACAAGACAGACTAAATGCACTTGCATTACTAACCATTGAAGCACAATTGGTTCAAGAAATTAAGTATGAGGAGGTCATTGATATTTTCGCACGGACGAAAGCAAGAAAAAAATGTATTATATGATTAATCAGATAAAAATAATTTATATTTTAATTACAAGCAATTTATTATTAACTATATTTAATTGTTATGTTAAAAAAAATTAATTTATACCTGAATTAGATTTCTTATTATTATTGTTATTATTTTAATTATTTTATACACACATATATGTATATATATATATGTTTTATATATATATACTGTTACAAAAAAAAAGGGCGCCATATCGTCTCGGGCCTAAGGCGTCCTCAAACCTAAATCCGCTACTGGTCCCAAGAATAAATTATTGTCTGTTTGACCTATGGACACCATTAGGAATAATAACAGAGGGAAATGAGAGGAATGACCCATTATGGAACAAAGAAATGTTTAGATACTACAAACGTTCCCTACTACCGGAACTGGTCGATCCAAGATCTTCAAGATCCATGCCAATCAGGAACCCCTGGTTATATTGTGTAAGCGCAGAAGAAAAGATTGGAAACTAAAATCTAAGAACATTTAGATATATATTTTATCATTGATAATGATCCACAACTATCATAGTTTTAGGGAGTTGCGTGTTTGTGTGCTGTCAACTATTTTCGGCTCCTTTCGCCTCAGGGCCCTCAATCACTGACAAGCAGTTCCGTGCTATTAGAAGTTGAGTAAAAAGAAACCTAAAGTTCGGCAATGTGATATTTTATATATCTATGTATAATAATTGGATTTAGAGGAATATTAGTTTATCAGTTAATCATTTAATCAATATATCTGCAACTGTGGTTACATTTATGAAACCTTTTAAAAAAAATACTGCTTTTTATTGATAAATGTTCTTCTTATTTCTGATAAGTAAATACTTATTTTGAACCTGTTTTTATGTAAATATTAATTTAAATATGACTTTTTCATCAAAGTACTGGATTTATTATAATAAGACCAGATTGGATATATATATATATACATATCAGTTTTATAATGTAATGTATTATGTGGTAGTAATTGGAATTTAGAACACACAATCTTGTTAGGCTTTCTTTCTTTTTTTAACTCAAAAGAGGACGGGCCTTTCTCTTATGATTATATTTGAGTTTTGTTAAATAAATTAAACTTTATATTAGAGAATACTTTTAAAAAACAATGATGACTTTCTGGTTGTTGTTTATAAGTAATGATAAAGGTGTTTTGATTGTACACTATCTAAATGAAATTAGAGAGACTTGGAGAAAGAGAAGCTTTTGGCTCTGATACCACACAGCACAAAATTAACTATTCATGCTTATCAGGATAAACTGGATCGTCTTGACCAAAACTATGTCGAGGTTCCTTTAATAAATTGTAATGAAAGATTAAAAATAAAATAAAGACAGTTATGGACACCATGAATAAGATTAGTTTAATTAATGTTTATTTTTTAAATTTATTTTATATTGATTTTATTTGAATTTTTTTGGTACCTCTAAATGTAAAAAAGTTTAATAATATAAATAAGTTTATTATTGTCATACGAGATCAATGTTTGTGACTTCCTAGTTATTTTATTAATATTATTTTTTGTCACCTTGATTCACCTGTTAGGGCTAGGTAGGTTGTAATTTAGAGAAAGTGTACCCACATTTGTGACACACATTTCAGACTTCTGTGTTGGGGGTCCGGGTTTCAATCTTCGGTCCCGACACAGATTTATCTGATTACCAACCCCTTCCTTCACCTCTAACAAGACGTGTATTAATTTTAACTTGTGAATGTGTGGAATGCCAGGCTTCCACCATGGTTCGTATTCCACGTTAAACTGTAGGTCCTCCATTTCATCTCATAATCAGCCTATCATTACATATTAGCGTAAGTGTGTACAAACCGAAAGGGTAGTAAGACGCTGTGCTAATAATAATAATACACCCACATTTGCGTGGAGAGAGAGACGAAACTAACTCTTTTTCCCACGTGCTCACCTGTGTGGGTATCATGGTATAAACTACACACATCATTAAAAAGTACTCTCATATATAGTTATATATATATATATATATATATATATATATAACAATCATACAAATAAAACACTATCGGTGGTTACGTGGACTTAATGTCAGTTTCATAATTATGTTTTTCTGGCGATAGGCAATCTTGGCAGGAGGAACTGAGGACATATTTCCAAAGAGGATTATCCCTCTCCCTTCACATAAATGCGGGTACATTTCTCATTAATCCTACCATCTTAATCCTTACCCTACTACCGTATTGTTCGGACTGGTAGTAATAATCATAGTGTATATTTTATATATACATTTTTTTAAATCAATAACCACCAAGAATATTAATACAAATTAATTATATTTGGAAATGACTATTACTATCGCATTCGCCAATTATATTCTTTATTATCTTATTGTAAATGTTTTATTCAAGGTTTCACTAACCATTCGAATCGCCATATTATATATTAATTATTCTAACTTGAAGTTAGAAATGTAGAGGAAATGTACATGCATTTGCGTGAAGGCAAAGCTGCAAATAATTTCGTAAAACACTCCCATATTTTGAAGATTTTTTTAAGAAAAGCGTCTTATTACTCTTTCAGGTTATACGCCTACTATGCTAATGGTTAAATGATGAGGTAGGTGTAATTTGAGGAAGTGCACCCTACCGGAATTGAACCCTGATCTCTACGTAATTGGCACTAAAGTCTAGCACGAGAGTAGCGCTAGACCGCGCGGCCACACACACACACATATCTAAAGGTTGTTTCTGTTTGGTTTGTTTTGCAATTCCACGAAATAATCCTTTGCAAGCTGTTCACTTTCACTAATAATTTCTCGTCAGTTGCTTTGAACAAGAAACTTTCCCTTACTTCCCCTTCAACGAGAACAAATCCCAAGGTAGAAAAGAACTACTAATGCTCCAAAGTACTGTGACAGATTTTCTAACTAAAATGCTGTTTCTAAATCAACTCCCACTGTGTGTTAAAGTGTTATAAATAATAAAATCTATAATAATTTGGCAGAATAAAATAAATAATCCCGGCATGTTTCCATTATAGCCCCGAAAGTGTTTCTTATACGTACATATCAAATAATTTTAAATAACACCAGTATTACTCACACGGATACATAGAATTAAATAATACTTAGGCTACTAAAATTATGTTAAATAAAAACGTTTTAATTTGTGCAATTTATTCAAACTTACCTCATGGGATGGAAATTAAGGTTAGTAGTGCAATAGTATATCAATCATTTTATAAAAGTTGAATTTTCATCTTGAAGTTCGGTCAAATCAATAATGTGGCTCGCTTTAAATAAATCTAAATCCTATCTGAAAGAGTGTTTGAAGTTATAACCAGGATTAACCTTTTGGAAACTATAATATTTAATAATTAATCTTTCCATTATTGTTGTGATAATGCGCGTTAACTATATAAACGTCAATGAACAGTTTCACTTTTGAGTTTCAAAATTTCACCACATTGGCGCCTCATGCCTTTTACTGGTGCCCCTATAATCAATACACGGTGCCTATACATATTTATTGTGTAACTACTATACATACGTATGTATGTATGTATGTATATATTTATGTATGTATATATGTATGTATGTATGTATGTATGTATGTATGTATGTATGTATGTATGTATGTATGTATGTATGTATGTATGTATGTATGTATGTATGTATGTATGTATGTATGTATGTATGTATGTATGTATG